>OX439483.1:395970823-396121462 GCA_949320155.1 Melangyna quadrimaculata
GTTGCAAAAATTCATCAAGCAAAAATTAGCCGTTTATAAAATTTTATAAGTAATTTTTGACTTTACACATTGTCACATATTTTTTTTTTATTTATTTTTATATTTGTAAAATAAAGTCCTGATGAAGAACATATACATGTTAGAAACGTCGTAACAAAAATTAATATCTTTTTAATAACCTACAGCCCGTTCAAATTAGTTTCGAATTGCTTAAAACTACTAGACTAGCAATCTTCTCCTTCTTCATTTAACCGGCGATTGTCATGATCTCGAAGGGGACAACAACTCTCCCACTCAACTGCTTCACCTAGGGTTCCACTTGTGGGGTTCGCCGGGTTGACCGCAGAAATGGTCGACAGGCCTCCCGGTTTTGGATTGTTCCATGTCTGAGGCCAACTAAATGCGTTGCATTTGTTTCATCCAGGAGTTTTTGCCCCTGCCTTTCTTTAGCGATAGTGTCTTGTGCTATTGCCTTTTAAACTGGGTTCTCATGGCATCTTCTTTGTACATGACAGTACCAGCTAAGTTGGTCATGCTGTGTTTTGTCCAAGATGATATTTTTGACGTGTAAGCTTCCTCGGATTCTCTTGCTTCTTATTCGATCGTGCTTTGTCACTGATGATGTCATGCGAAGCATCTTCATTTCAGCTGCCGTCAATTTACTGTCATACTTCTTGTACATTGTCCAACACTGTGAACCGCGCTGGACGAACAACTGCCGTGTAGAGCTTTCCTTTCAGCTTAGGGGGCACTTTTCTATCACAGAAGATGGCAGATGTTTTCCCGCCACTTCATCCACCCTACGCTTACCCGATGTTTGATGTCGTCATCACAAGATCCTTCACTATTGGTCACAGATCCAAGATAGTTAAATTCTTCGCACTTGGGAAGCACTGTTCCATTCAAATAGATGTCCGGAATAGGCCTGTGTGGATCAGAAAATGGACATCATAGGTATTCGGTCTTTTTCGCGCTAATGCAGTATCCAGTTCCCTCCAGAACATTCACCCATACATCGAGTGCTCATTGCAAGGACACAGTATCTTCACTTATGATGGCCTCATCGTCAGCAAAGAATAACTGATTCACTTTGCGAACTCTTAGGTGATTCCTGCGGAGCATCTAACCTTTGTTTTAACTTGCTCGTACATGTTCATGACCATCCGCACGTAGACTTTTGGAACACCTCGTTGCCTAAGTGCAACCCATATCAGATCTCTACTAGAATAGCAATAAAATTTAGTAACGTCAAACTCCTTTACATTTTGTTTCTAAATATCCATGTTTTTGATAAAAATCGTACATACATTTTTTATTTATTTTTACCCTAGCCACTTCTTGAGCATAAGAGCAAGGCGTCGCAGAACTGCAACAGCTGATGGGACACTTTAAGGCCAAAACCGTACATCAATGAGACTGGTATCAAAGTAAAGATTCAACTGATACAAGAGGCAGGTCCCAGTACCCTAACAAAATAAATTCATATAATGGTACACTGGGGCGTATACGTACTTTTCATATTTTTTTTTAGTTTTTCTTTGACATTTTGGAAATGATATATTACTGGTGTTAAGTCCACGGCATCGCTGCCAGACAGATGGATTCTAGTTCGTATAGGCACGAGGCTTTAGTGATGAAAATTTGGAGCCGTATAAAGCTCTTTCAGAGGGATTAGTTTTGTTGTTGCACTTTGAAAGTGCATTTTAGTGGTGTTGGGGCCGCGATATTACTGCCAGACCGAGTACATATAGCTTGCACTGATACAAACGACATGGCCACAAAATTTTAAGCGGTATAAAACACTTTGAGTAAATGTTTACTAACTCTCGGACTATAACACGGCACAGAGATATTCAAATATTTTGTTTTTAAGACAAGAACAAGCATTATTTCTAAGTACCTTCTAAAAGGGTGATAAAACGTCCAGTTATGTTAATTACTAATAAATTTATTTATATTTATACTCGTACATAATTTATACTCATTAATTATGGTTAAACCATAAACTTAGTTTTAAAAATTAAATAGATACTATAAGTGATGTATATGTATAATATAAAGCTACGGTATTAAAAGTAGTAAAGTCATTTTTCTTTTCATGGTACTTTTCTAATAAATATTTGAATTGAACGCTTCAAATAATCTCCCAAATTCTAGGATATATAAGGTGAGGTTTTATTGATAATTAAGTTTTATGTTTTAAATACAGGAATTGTGAGACGTAAAATCCAAAAACCAATAACCATGTTATGGATCTATGTAGGAGGGTACTTAACATAAATTCTAAGTCTCATGATAACCTGCAATCATCAAACCTGCAATAATGAAGTGATTTCCCTATAAATCTAGGTTTATTGGATTCCTTCTTCCTTCTAATAAATAAATCTAAAACATAGCATTCTGATGTACATATATTCTAAAAAGTACCCCCATTAAACCTTCTATACACGCAACAGTGTCATTATTTCTTTTTCATATCAATTAAATGATAAATGTAGGTATGCATATAGCTAAATAACTCACCAGTTTCGTAAAGGTTTAACATCTATGAGTTACGTAGCTATATTTCTACTTAAAACTCTAAAAGCCGGATATGTTTTCAGATTTTATCACATTCAATTCTTTCAAATATAAGATTACAAGGCTCTATGGTACTTAAAACATCATATATCTTGCCATAAAACAACAAAATCATAGGTACTCCATTCACCCATTAAATAGACACTTTTCACTCTGAAGTTTGAAATCCCGACAGCCAACACACAAGATGCGGTCCCACCACCATTACCGCACACCCACATACACGTAAGCAACCACAATACGATACATATAGTATAGAGTTTATCAGAGCAGAGGACGAGGAAAGGAGGACACACACACACTAACACATGCATTGAACATAGGGTTTTTGTTTCATTCAAGTGTGCTAACTGCCACATCAGCCACAAATCGAGTAAAAGCACCTGAATAAGATTCTGTCGCATGGTTTTGCCTTGGTTCTCCACCTTTCTGGCTTTATAGCTTTTTTTCTATACTTGTTCACACCATTGTCAGGGATGGATTTCTTCAATAAGACAGGTACTTACGGCCCTAACAACTCCCTCATATGTATAATGATGCCGTCTCCATCGTTTAGAGAAGCGTAAGGGCCGTATTCACCAGATATTATAACTTGGTAAATTTTTAATGGGTTTTTCTGTTATCTTAATAAAGTTTTGACTCTCCTTCTTCGATACTTTTTAAGTTACAAATATTAAATGATGAAGAGTCTTGTAATGGTCAATCTGATAAAATTGACGTAAGGCATGGTTAGATCGAGACTTCCCTTTAAATCACTACCACAAAATAAAAAAAAAAAACAGGCCACTATCTGGCCTGGTCCACTCCTGTCTTGAACTTATATACACTGTTGTACTCCATCATACGACCATATGGCTAGTATAAATCCCTCCAATGTTATTCGACTGAAAATATATTACGTAACTGAAAATAGAATCTCTGTTGAATTTTATGCAAATATTTTCAATGTTAACATCGGGGATACATGATGGAAGGAAATCCAACCAACTCTCATTCACATCTCTATCCATCCAACATTATTATATTGGCTTGTCAAAGTCAAGCCTTTAGAAAGTACATATGTGTGTAACTGTGTACTGTATCTGTATGTCTGTATAAAAGGATCCACCATGCAAGGAGGACGTTCATAAAACAACTGCTTTGATTCTATTTATTCAATTCCAGACACAGAAATCCCTTAAATAAACTAGGCCAAACCATCAGGCCGCAATATATTTTGCCACAAAAATATTGATTCTTTCTTAGATTTATATTTGTAAGAGCGGATGGAGTGTTTACTTATCAATATACCTCATAATATTTATGTGTATGAGAGCGAGGTCTTGGTGGATTTTGCCAATATTGTTGTTCTTTTATTTGAAGTGCTGCAACACATGAAACAAATTGGTGGAAAACACTCCCCCCCCCCCAACACCATACCTCTGAATTTATTTTGGTTAAAAATGCACGTAGAGATAAAGTGTGTAGGTACACAGAATAAAATATGAACCGTTCCGGAAAGTTTCCAGTTTTCAGTTTTTACTTGTTCTAGAAGTCTAGTAGTATTGGTTCGGTTACAAAGAAAATTGAGTTTGAAAAATCAAAGTTAAAAAAAGTAAGATTCGTCATGACACATGCTGAGCGTCCTTGCACCCAATGTATAATAAAATAGGGCTAGAGTCTAAACGCTTGGACCAATTTGCTTTAAATTTGATATATAAAGTTGTTTTATTAATCCCCAGAGAAAATATTCGAATTTTAATTTTCAAACTCATCTGCAAAGGGGGAACAAACAAAAATTCCATACACACCATGGATTCCTGAGGTAATTAAAAGTCGAAAAACCTAATTTTATATTCTAGAATCAGTTGCAGCCAAGGCCGTAGCCAGACAAATATTTCGGGGGCGATATGACTTTCAAAAAAAAATAGTATTTTATATTTATATTTAGTGTCAGTGTCAGTGTCAGTGTCAGTGTCAGTGTCAGTGTCAGTGTCAGTGTCAGTGTCAGTGTCAGTGTCAGTGTCAGTGTCAGTGTCAGTGTCAGTGTCAGTGTCAGTGTCAGTGTCAGTGTCAGTGTCAGTGTCAGTGTCAGTGTCAGTGTCAGTGTCAGTGTCAGTGTCAGTGTCAGTGTCAGTGTCAGTGTCAGTGTCAGTGTCAGTGTCAGTGTCAGTGTCAGTGTCAGTGTCAGTGTCAGTGTCAGTGTCAGTGTCAGTGTCAGTGTCAGTGTCAGTGTCAGTGTCAGTGTCAGTGTCAGTGTCAGTGTCAGTGTCTGTGTCAGTGTCAGTGTCAGTGTCAGTGTCAGTGTCAGTGTCAGTGTCAGTGTCAGTGTCAGTGTCAGTGTCAGTGTCAGTGTCAGTGTCAGTGTCAGTGTCAGTGTCAGTGTCAGTGTCAGTGTCAGTGTCAGTGTCAGTGTCAGTGTCAGTGTCAGTGTCAGTGTCAGTGTCAGTGTCAGTGTTAGAGTCAGAGATGACTATTTACTACATATATCGTATTTCTACTACATTTATTTATTTTATGCATCTGCTGCGTAGCAACTACATGAAGTACTTAGCAGCTACGTGAAACTTATTCTTTAAAAAGAAGTCATTGTTAAGCGTGTAACACGTTAAACGCATAACATTGTTAAAAAAAAAAACTTTTTTTTTTTGATTTTGATTTTTCATTATCCATTACAAATTTTTGAAATCTACTGCGTTTTTTTTTTGCCAATTTGCTTCACTTTCTGGGCTCAGCATTGTTCATCCCTGGTCAGTGTGCTTTGGGCATGCAATGAGGATGGTCATGTTGAAGTGTACGATATTTTTCAGAGCAGTACAACAACAATTCCTGTACATTGTTCAGTGGGTTAGAATATTTTGTATTGGAATTTTTCTCAATTCAGTCTCGTGAGAGTACACACAGAAGCCACTGTTTTGAAAAAAGATCACCCATAAGCCGTGTACTGACAATTTTCGTTGAACAGAGTATAGCTATCAGCAAGTAAGGATTCTTTAAAAACTTTGCCGCAAAGGAGAATGGGCAAAGTGGTCTACCCACTCAACAGTAATGTGTTGTATGTCGTTGAAAAGATAATTTTACTGACTTCATTTCATTGTATGACCATTAAGCTCTAAACTATGGGGTTCGTGAGATATTCGGAATCAAAGCACCAAAAAAGACAATAATGCATTTTGTCATTGGTAGTGTGTCCTCATACCTACATTAATCTGTGATACATCGTTGAAAAGATAATTTTGTGTACTTTATTTTTGTATATAGCCGTGAAGACGTAGATCAAAGGGTGCAAGAGATATGTGGGCATACAAATCGGCAAATATAACAACAATGCAATTCTTCATTTGGTACTGGTTTACCGACTCAACAGTAATGAGTCATACGTCGTTGTAAAGGTTATGGCATTTGCTTCATTTGATTTTGTGGCAGTTAAGCTCTAAACCATGGGGTTCGTAAGATATTCGGCTCTTAAGCACAAAAAACAGCAATAATGCAATTCTGCATTGGTAACTTATCAACCAAGTCAACAATTATGAGTCATGTGTCGTTGAAAAGGCTGTTGCGTGTACTTCTTTTTATTATATGACCGTTAAAGTGTAAATAATGGGATTCGAGAGATATGTGCCAAAAACGCTGAAAAGTGCAGTAATGCAATTCCGCACTAGTAGCTGGTCTTTCAACTCAACAGAAATCTCTCTTATATCTTTGAAAACGCTATTGCATGTACTTCATTTTGCAATATGCCGTTTAGCTGTAGATGTCAAAATCAGAATTTTTGTGATTTTTTTGTACGAGCTTACACATTTTTGGGCTTATTAAGCTGAAGTATGAAGTATGATACTAGTTAAAAAGTATTTAAAATTTAGAAAATTTTAGTAAACTGTTATTGAATTAGAAAAATGTTAAGTAATATCATACTAAACCCTAAATAGTAGGCTGTTTAAAACTTTGCGCCATTGTTTTCAAGCAAGATTAGCATATGATTAAAAAATCAAAAATATTTACTTGTGTTTATTTTTCCGAAGGCTTTTGATGCACTGATATTCCAGTCTAAACATGAAAATAACCGCTTTTTATTATATTTGATGTTAACCAAGAAACTCATAATAGTTTGATTTAAAAACTGATTCTTGATTTTGTAAAATCATTAAGGTCTTAAAATTAATTAGTCAATAAATTAGTTTTTCGAACTTAATTGCTCTCGAGTTGTAAGGATGTATCTACCTTTTAATAGCTTTTGCCGTGGAAAACAATTTACCATCGAATTTGATGAAAATCACTCATATAAGATGGGTCTATACTTTTTCATGAGGAAAGTAGGAGCAAGAAACAGATTTTGAAAAATGTCGGGGGGGGGGGATCAGACCCCTGTGATCCCCCAACCGGCTATAGAGACATAGAGCACAGAAAGAAAATCAGCCAATTAACTAAGAATCCCAATCTGAACTTCACTATAACAGACTATCATCAGTGTTATGCCTTAATAACAGACTGTTACAGGTCCGCCCTTTAATATCAAACAAATATTTCTTCAAAAATCGTAAAAACTTCATCATATTTAAGTTAGCATATCCTCGAACCCGAAAGGAAAGAACTAATTATCTCGAATGCTAAACGCTTGAATCAAACAATCTTGAAAAAAATCGATCACATGCAGCTTCCATCCGAAATTGCTATGCTTGTTACAGTAATTTTTATAACATTTTTCTAACACGAGCCTTTATGTACGACTTGTACGAGCTAAATAACGATTATTTAATGAAAATGGTTTTTTCCAAAATGAGAATTAACAACACGAACCTATTGGAATGCATTTTGAATGTCATAGATCATAATATAACTTAAAAAGCAAAACAAATATGCTTAAAGATTCCAAAAAAGGACATTTTAAAGTACAGAATCCCGAATTACTAATCACTTAGCTGTTAGCTCGCTGGGTTTGGAATACTATACGAGATTCAGGCAGTGAGATTTCGCCCCACGCCAACAGCCCAACCCATTTAAGTCTCAATTATGTTGAGCTTGAAACAAAACTTTTTCCACAAATAAGTCCTTTAAAATAATGCCCAACCTTAAAGAATGTATGAATGAATGAGAAAAACACAACTAAAAAGAAATATAAGTAAACAAAAAAAAAATGTGTACGAAAATATTTAAACAAAATTTTGGTCCAATATTCCAAACTTGAAACTTTTTTCTTTTGGTCGCCCTCAAAACTTCTTCCTGGTACGTGCTCCATTCTAAGACCAAAAAGTATCCATCACCATGAAAAGTTAAATAAAAAAAAAAAGAACAACTTCTTATTTACGAGTATGAGTACAACATCAACTTGTAGATATGGATATACATTTTAGCATTTTCTTTCATTTCTTTTGGTTTTCTGATTTCCATTTGTGTTGTTTTTCTTCGAAGAAAAAAATAAAATAAAATCTAAAAACCTCACATTTCTAAAGGAGTAAGGGAGCAACAAAAAAAAAACATCATTGAAGAAAGAAGTCCTTTATGTCATGATTCCAGCTGTCACTTGGAACGTGATGGTTGGTGTTTTTGTTGTTGTTGTTTTTTTTTTTTTCGTATCTACTTCCTTCAGTTTTCAACTTTGCTTTCAAGTGGTAATTGATATCCCAATTATGAGGTTTCTTTTCTAGGAAATTGATGGCTTTCCTTTGATTTATTCCTTTATTATTGTGTTGTTGTTAAGAGGATGATTTTGTAGATTATTTATTTCATCTAATGACCTTTATGAGAGTGCCTTACTTGGAGAATGGAATACAATGTACCTTGTTAATTAAAAATTTAAAATAATATTTTTCCTGCTCAAGGAGTATTTATGTAGGTAGGTAGGTATAGGGTTTAAGGCATACGGTAACTATACACTCCCTTTCACTTGTTTGAGGCCACTGTTTTGATAAAAGTTTTTTCTCGATAAATACCTGTAAGCAATATTTTCCTGGAAATTTTTGCTACGTGTGAGCAGGTTAGGTATATATATTTTGTAATAAAAAAGAAAGAGTTAACTTAGAAAATTCATAAAAATTTCCCAAATTATGTGAATGAACTACAAAAAATAGATATAAAACGTTGCGTCCCTTGATTGAGGCCATTTCAAAAATTGCTGGGAAAAGTTAACATCGCCGATTTTTTTCAAATAAAAGTTTAAAATATTTAAGAAAGGATAGGAAACTATATTTTATAATAAATTTCAAGTTAAAATGGGCTTAAGAAACACGTCGACCGTAGCAGAAAAAGGATCAATAGATGCTTTCAAGGAACTGGGATTCTCAGGCCGAGAAATAGCTAGGAGACCCAGCAGAAGTAAGACCATTGTCAAGAATACTACTAGCAGACACTGAAAACTATAGAAAAAAAGGAAAAGGACGCTCAACTCAAGCAACAACAATCCGAGAAAAGCGACTTATTCAGCGGCTAGCTTCAAATTTCACACTATCAGCGCCGAAAATAATGTCAAAAAGTGGGGTATCAGCCAGTATTTCGACAGTTTTAAGCATGATTAAAACCAGTGGTAACATCAATAGTATGAAAATCAAAAAGAAACCTGTTCTCGACAGCTACACAAGAAACTACGGATGAATTTCGCCAGGGAGCACGTTGCCTGTAGCAACGCATGGAAAAAGGTTGCCTTTTCAGATGAAAAAAAAATTAATCTTCACGGATCAGATGGTTACAACTTTTACCATGTCCACCCTATTCACCGGACTCAAATATTATCGAAAAACGTTTGAGCCCGGCTATCCCGGAAAGTTTCTGACGCTGGTAGACAGTTTGGAGATAAGGACGTCTTGGTCGAAGCTAACTGCCATGCCTGGAGCCAGTTTTCACTGGATTATTCCAAAAAACTGTATGATTTAATTCCAAGCCGTGCGTCGAATAGAGCTAATTTCAAAAAATGGCGGGCATAATCTATACATATATTAATACGCTTAGCAAAATCTAGGCAAAACCTAACACTACACTTTTCTCTGTAAATACTCACCGGAACTACATAAATTATATAACGTTGGAAAGGTTTTGCCCCACAGATGTGCAGAAACCAAAAAGTCTGTATGTAGCTGTTAAAGCATTTAATGGACATTTGAATTTTTCCAGATAAATGATTTTTATCATTTTAAGGGTTGGGCTTACAAGTCTAAAATATCGGGAGATGATGAACATTATTGATTTGGATTTTTTGGTGGAAAACTAGGAACCCATATCTTACCGTGAAGCACAGAAAGTAACATTTTTATATATTTTTGAACAAAATTAACTTCCATAGCAAATACATAAATGTTAAAGTATAGTAGACTAAGCTTTAAAATCAAAAAAATAAATATTTTGAATGTATGACGTACATACATATCGCCGGCTTACAAGCAAAACTGACTATCTGAAAAAATGCAGTTTGCGCAAAATAAGTTTTTTGTTTTCTTTAAATTCTTGTAAATTTATGAAGAAAACTGCAACTCTATTAGATTTTTTTTATACTATTAACAAAAATGTACACAATATGATGGATGAGCTGAAATATAGAAAAAAAAATTATTTAACCCTATGGTTTTGTTAAAAACAGCAGATAGTCAATTTTTCCTGAAATTAAGCTTACGATAAGAATAACATAGACAGTTACTGTCTACGTCAAGTCTATTATTGAAACATGAAAAACAGCTTAATGCATGTCCTTTATTAAGCAATTAAACAGAAAACATTCAGAATATTTGTTTGAGAACAAGGTTGTAATGCTTAAAAAAGAAGAACGTCAAAGAAAAAAGTGTTACTCATCGAAGTCGGTTGTACCAAGAATGGTAAATTTCTTTAAAAATTGAAACGATAGTTATAATGTCTATGTAAATAAGTGCCACAGTCAACTGTCTACCATAGTAGGACATGTGTGCATCAGTGCAAAAAAATAAGGTACATAATACGGTATCTAGGTACTAAAAAAAGCTGATTTTTGTTCTGGAAAAATTGACTGTATCTGAAGTTGGTCAGTTCTTCCTGAATTTTGTGTGCATATAGCCAGATAGTCAACCAATATTTGAAACTTGTTTGCATATTTGTAGGCAAATTATCAGACAGGCAGTTTCAACAGAATTTTCTCCTCAGTTTTTTATTATACTTGACGTTAATAATACAAAATACAATTTTTTGCAGTTGGTCAGTTTTGCTTGCAAGCCGACAATATGTACATGCATGTATTTGACAGTATTTGAAAAAAGTGAGTTTCTGTGAAATTAAAATTTTTTTGCTATCGTATTTCTCAATATAAACCAGTTTTTATTTCTGTATTTCCCAGGGCCACTACATATATACACGTTATGTTGCAAGATTACCCCCGAGTTCATAAAAGTAAACATTCAGAATCAATGTTTAAATAATCACAAACTAATTTTACTATTAATGTACATTTTTGCTTAACTTTGATATCATTTCTGAAAGCAAACATCAACACTTCTAATAGAGTAACATTTATAAATAGGGCTTAAGTGTGCCAGCGATTCAGAATGTTTATTATTATAAACCTTATTGGAAACTCGATTGAGAACGGCAAAAAAGATTATTGTAAAACTCCAAAATAAGTACATTTTAGAATTCACTGGTAAAGCTTAAAGTTTTCTCAGCAACATTGATAAAAGTCTGAAATGTTATGTTTTCATAATTCATTTTTAACGTTTTACAACATTTTTTTTGGGCATCACTACCTGAGGTGACCCGCTTCACGGGTTCCGAGGTTTTTAACTCCTTTTATGTGTCCTCTTTCTCCCTCACGCAACTCTTTTTAAGTATTCAAAAGACCAATGGTTGTTTGAATTTTTGGTATGTGGGTACTCGCCAAAAAATAACTTAAATTAGGGGTAATGTTAGCTTCAGTACTTTCAAAAAGGCAAAAAATTAGGTGAATTATATCCGTCCATTTTGAACTTGCTAAGCGGAAGCTTATTTTTTTAAAGCTATACAGTTGGGCACTTATTTAATTTAAAAATTTAAAAAAAGTACGTATACGCCAGGGTGTACGAAATTTCAAATTTCAATTTAGAAATTTATAGATATTTTCATAATTTAAGCAGAACAAAATTTGGTTTAACTAAGAAAATAAAGTTGTGTAATATTTTATAATTTTTTTTAATTTTGACCGTTAAAATCTTATTTTAGAGGAATTTTGTAAAACAAAAAAACCGTGCGAGGTACAGAATCGCGGTTTGCACAGTTGATCTAGTTCAGAGAAGCTTCAAATTGTTAAAACTTTTTTTTTTAGTTTTTGTCCCGCCAGCTTCAGCGGACCGGAAGTGTTTTAAACTTAAAATTCAAATAAAGAATTACCCTTAAGAGATGAGAATTTTATTTTTGGGTAACAAATAAGCATTTAAAAAGCTACAATTTTGGACGTCAAAAAAATTGTCATTTTTGAATGTTCGTCCGCTAACTTCAGACTTATTTTAGCGGAAATTTGAATAACAAAAAACTATTATAGGTACAGAATTTATTTTTTCAGAACTTAAGAGCATTAAGAAAGCTACAAATTTGGGTACCAATTTTATTTCAAAATTCTTATTATTTTGGATTTAGTCCGCTAACTCCAGACTTATTTTAGCGGATTTTTCAATAACTGAAAAACTAAGCGCGCTACAAATTTTTGGATTGAGCAACAAATTAGCATTTAATAAGCTACAAAAACTGATATCAACTTTTTTCGATTCCGCCACAAAGTGTCCGCCAAAATAAGGGACGTGAAAACATCAGGTTTTCGCATATAACTCTGACCCGGTAAATGCTATCAAAAAGTATTTCATGCTAAACTTGTAGATTTTATGATCCCGAAGAAAAAAAATTTTGACAATTTTTTCCTACGACTCATCGTTAAGAAGATATCGACATTTCGACTTTTTCACGTATAACTCCTAAACGGTTCATGTTTTTGAAAACATCTGAATGCAGGGCTTGTACATTATGTTACCCCCTACAGGAAAAAAATTTTATTTTTTTTATTAAAAACAACCGTTTTAAAGATATAATTATTTTAAAAGTTTATTTTAAAAGACAAAAATTCTCAATTTCCAGTTTTTCGTGTTTTACTCTTAAATGACGAAGTTGTCGAAAAAAAACTTAGACTCAGTTTGTAGACCATAATATTCTCAGGAAAATAGTGTTGACACTTTTTTCCATGCAAGTCATAGATCACAAGATATTTGTACTTAAATAGCGTCAAATGTCGAGGAAATAGGTTTTTTGCATATATCTATTAAACGGCTCGCTTTGTCGAAAAATTATCTATCCAAATTTATACATAATGTAATCATAATGTAATAAGCTTGCATTAACATTTTTTTATCTAGCAGCCATATTTTTTATCATCATTATCATTATTTCAAGAAATCACAAAAACTCAAAAATACTGGTTTGTATCCATTTACTCTTAAATGACGAACTTGACGGAAACTATTTTGAACCTATTTGTTAGATTTTAATATTCTCTAGAAATGTTTTGTTACTATTTTACATACAACACATCAGTTGCAAGATATTGCGACTTCAAAAATGGTAAAATTTCGAAAACATAGATTTTTTGAATAAAAAGTTTGGAAAGTTTTGAAGCAGTTTTGAAAACTTTTCATTTTTATAGATTTTGGGATGCTCTTTCCGAATTTTCATTTTGCCACCTCGCACCTTTGCCGCAAACACCACCATTTCGAAAAAATGGCGACCAAACACAGTTTCTCGACAATATCTCTTTTCCAACTAGTTGTACGATTAAACAGTCTTTAAATAAATTAAAGCTGAAATAATTTCCCACATTTTATAATGTATTGATTTTTTCTTAAGATGAATAGTTTCCGTGTAGGAGCAACGCAAAGCCTACACACATGTGGATTAGGCCTACTGGGGATACCACACAAAAAAAAGCGCGCCACTTTCTCTACCTCATGTGGTGTGGAAATGAGTTTTTGTTTTTGTTGCAAATGTTTCAGTAGGCTTTCCGTTGCTCCTATGCGGAAACTATTCATCTTAAGAAAAAATCAATACAGTATAAAATGTGGGGAATTTTGTCTGCTTCAATTTATTTAAAGACTGTTTAATCGTACAACTAATTGGAAAAGAGATATTGGTGAGAAACAGTTTTTGGTCGCCATTTTTTCAAAACGGCGGCGTTAGCGCTAAAGGTGCGAGGTGGCAAAATAAAAATTCGGAAAGAGTATCAAAAAATCTATAGAAATAAAATGTTTTCAAAACTTTCCAGGCAAAACAATATTTTTTTTAATTTTTTTTTATTAAAAAAAAACTTACGTTTTCGAGATTCGACCATTTTTGAGGTCGCAATATCTTGCAAGTGATGTGTTATAAGTAAAAAAGTGTCATAATATTTCTTCTAGAAAATATTAAAATCTAACAAATAGGTTCCGAATATTTTCCGTTAAGTTCGTCATTTAAGAGTAAATGGCTACAAACCGGTATTTTTAAGTTTTTGTGATTTCATAGATAATTTTTCGATTAAATGTGCTGTTTAAAAGATACATGCACAAAACCTATTTCTTCGACATTTGACGCTATTTAAGTACCAATATCTTGCTACTTATGACTTGTATGGAAAAAAGTGTCAACACTATTTTCTAAAGAATATTATGGTCTACAAAACTGCAAATTTAGAATATTTGTCATACCTTTTAAATAATTATATCTTTAAAACGGTTGTTTTAAGAAAAACATAATAGTTTTTTTCCTGTAGGGGGTTACATAATGTACAAACCTTGCATTCAGACGTTTTCAAAAATATGAACCGCTTAGGAGTTATACGTGAAAAAGTGACATTTTCGACATTTTACGTTATTTGAAGTGTCAATATCTTCTTAACGGTAGATCGTAGGAAAAAATTGTCGAAATTTTTTTCTTCGGGATCACAAAATCTACAAGTCTTGCATGAAATACTCTTCGATAGCATTTACCGTTTCGGAGTTATATGCGAAAACCTGATATTTTCGAAATTTAACTTTGAATGCCGGCGTTAGCGGCAAAAGCGCGAGGTGATAAAATGAAAATTCGGAAAGCACCCCAAAATCTATAAAAATGAAAAATTTTCAAAAGTACTCCAAAACTTTCCAGGCAAACCAGTTTTTTTCGCCCAATTGACCGGACTAGTAACAACATTTTGTTTTTAAGTTCAAGACACAATTTGAACGAATGCTAAAGGAATTTACGTATCCTTAAATTTTGTTTGTTTTTATTTTTAAATTAGTTTTGCTTTTCTAAAATTTTCAAAATTGTTTTCGATCTTATACGAGTATAAAGTAGTACAGAGATAATTTATGACGTATCCATGAATTTGGTGTTTGTTTCGCTGACCGAATATTCAGCCACTGGCGATACTAGTCATTATTAATTGATGAAAACATAATACTTTAATGTTTAAAAACAGAAAAAAAGTAAACATTTTTATAGTTTTGTTGATTTTTTATAAGATTTTTCAAGTGGCCTCAATCAAGTGACTCATTTTTTATACCCATTTTTGCAGTCCATTCTTATAATTTGCGAAATTCCTATAGAACTTCCCTTTAAATTTATACATTTTTATTGCAGCAGGTATCAAAAATTTTCAGGAAAAATATTTCCTACAGGTATTTATCGAGAAAAAACTTTTATAAAATTAGTGGCCTTAGTGGCCTGTCTTTGATCGTCTACGTACTGAAAGATTTCTTGCAGTTCGAAATGATGTGAACATTGATCTGGCACAAACAAGTATTGAATTTAACCCCGAAGCTTCCATCAGCTGACTTTCTTGGCAGTTTGTGATGTGCAAGCGGTACTTGCAAATAATTTTACGCCAATTAGACCTTTTTCCATATAAGAATCACTTGGCTCACGAGTTAAAACAAAATAATCCACAATTAAATACCCGTGTTTTTTTGGCGTTCTATCTGGTTTTTGTATTTCAAAATTGATTAAACTGAAAGATTACCTGTCAGAATATTAAAAAAAAAAATATATTTGTGAGAATCAGAAGCAGTCAAAATTTACTTCACGAAAAAACTAATAGTAACCAACATTTGAGAATGAAATCACCAAAAATCCATTCGAGACTCGGAAAGCTATCCGCAGTATGATTCTACTTTAACTTCTATCGGCAGTATTCATACTGCCGATGTTGTATTTGTTATTCATATAAAATCCTAATCCTACTATGGATAGCTACTATGGAATACTACTATGGATAGCTTTTCCAATAAAACACGGGTAATATGCTCGAATAGTACGCTTATACTCAAACTCATAACAAGCATGGAGGCGCTTTTTTACCTCAGTCGTAATGTGAATGAACAAAATGCCACACTCAATTAAAAGAATAATTGTTGATCATCGAATGCTCCTTTTCAGATGCATTACACAGTATGGCGTGGAAAAACATCAGAAAGGTCATTAATTGGAATGTGCTGTCCTTATATAGAACACGTGCAGCCAAACAATTAGTGGAGAACCTGGACATGCTAAAGGCTGCTGTAACAGCCGTCCAGGAAGTGCGATGGGATAGAGAGGGCATACGGAGACTGCAATCGTGTGACATCTACTACGGCGGGTGCTTCAAGGAGCAAGGCTAGCGGTTTTTGGTTGCGGATTTGTTAAAAGGGGAAGATTTAGGCAAGAAGTCTTGGGCTTCCGAAGTGAAAGCGAGCACCTGGTCACAATCCGCATCAAAGGCAAATTTAAGAACATTACGCTAATCTGTACTCACGCCCCCCATGAAGAGAGAGATGACTCAACCAAAGAATCATTCTACAATCTCCTGGAGACAACGTACGATATGTGCCCGAAGTACGACGTGAAGATTATTGGTGCGTTTAACCCAAGATTCGGAAAGGAAGGCATCTTTGGTTCGATAGTCGGAGGACACAGCCTTCACGACGAAACTTCCGGCAAAGGATACAGGGACAGGCAGACTTTGCGGCGGGGCGAAATGTCATCATCTCAAGCACCTGTTTTTCACACCTCAATATACACAAGGGGACTTGGCGGTCGCGTGATAAACGAATAGTCAATCAACTCGACCACGTTGCGATAAACGCGAGAAATGCTTGGATGTCCAAACGTTACAAGGGGCCAACATTGACTCGGATCACTACCTGGTGTAGCTAGGCTACTTATGCGAATATCCATGACGCCACAACGCAGATCAGATGCTTTGAACGTGTACGTGTCGTGAAGCTTAAATCGCAAGAGACCGCCAGAACTTTTGCGGACCAAGTTAGTTTTAATCTCTCAGGAAGAAAAAGAGAGAGAGCACGAGAAGCGGGCGGTCGAGTCTATTGCGGGTTGTAGCGGCAGGGGTGATGTTCGAAACTTTTATCAAAGGTGAAACGATACACCCAAGGATACAAAGCTAAAACGAAAGCCTGCCGAGATGAGAGTGGGAATATGGTAGTAGATACACAGTCAGTGCTGAGGATCTGGAAAAAGCACTTCTCTAGACTGCTTAACGACGAAGACAGCCAAGATTCCGCTAGTAGGCAGAACACTCCATTCAACTTGGACGATGATGGCCAACAGTTCCGTCCACCCGACCTAGCTGATTTGCGGCTGGTGATATCCAAACTTAAGTCGTACAAGGCGGATGGCTTACAAGCCGAACTTTTCGGTAGATAAATTGGTAAGGAGCATACACTAACTTATCTGCAAAATTTGGTCGGAGGAAAGTATGCCTGATGAATTATTGAACTTCGGTTTAGTGTCCCCCATCAATAAAAAAAGGAGATGCTCTGAAATGCACCAACTACAGAGGAATTAGTCTCCTCGCTTATAAAATCTTGTTAGTTAGTTAGTTAAGTTAAGATTTAGTGAACAAAATAATATTTACAATTTGACTTATAACTAGTTAGATACGATGATATTATACATTTATTGGGACATAGGGGGCCTAATTTTATACTTTGTTTTAATTTTAAAGGATTATAAAAATAAAATTGTCGAATAGTTCAGATGGTAGATATTTAGTGAACTGTATGAAATTTGTTATACATGGTAGTAGATATGTATAGATATATTTTGACTTTTTCTGCCCAAACTTTAAAAATCGATTATAATTTTATTGATAGACATTAATAACTAATTTTAAGATTTCTGAGCGTAGAGGAATCAAACTAAGGAAAAAAGCCAAAACCACACCGTTATGACACAAAAATACATGTCAAAAAATTAATTCTAAATGTCGGGGTGTTCCGTCCCGGTTGTCAAGTTGTGGCTTAGGTGGGGGTATTGGTTGGCACTTAGCCTCGGTGATATGCTGACCCTGTGTCAGCGTAGAACGAAACTGTTTGCTTGTTGTCCGTGATGATGTTGTCGTCCAGGATGTCCAAATTACTGAGATATCTCGGTTCGGGATGTCGTTGCTGAGTGGCCATTCTTCTCATCAGTTGATTTAAAAAATCTTGGCGGCTATCGTGTGTGACCGCTAAAAACCTCTTGTCGACGATCTGATCGGCCCCTATCAATGTGGTTTTACGTCATGCAAGTCAATCGTCGATCAAATGTTTACAACGACAGATTTTAGAAAAAAAAACCCAGGCATTGAATCAGAGGCGGCTAAAATGGAATTGGGGGTTAATGAGGACAAGACGAAGGATATTGTTACTATAATTAAAGGAAACAAATCTTTTTCGGAACGAACCAACGACCACGTTTCTACCAAATGTCGAATAAAGAGGAAGATGCAAAAAGGGAGAGATATAGACATGCATGAAGAGGACGACTATCTTATAGGAGGGAAATTTCGTGGAGACAAAAAAAGCAATAAAAGGCTCGCGCAAAATGGACGACTTTCTTCTTGGCGAAAACTAAGGCAACGAGCAGATACGAGTCTAGAATCATCTCGCGCATAAAATCCACGAAATAAAAAAAAAAAAAAACCTCTTGCTAATACAAAAAAAAATAAAAACTTGAACCTCTCGGGAACCAGAATCTTGTTTAATAAAAAAACATCGCCGATTTTTGTTACACTGGTGTCAGGTGTGGCGTCTCAGCGAACGGAGCTAAGTATAGTTCTTACCAGGATGGACGCAGAAGAGATGAAACGACAGTTCGACTCTATCGTCAGCCTCATGAAAGATAACACCCTGAAGGAACGCGAATTTTGGGACGGCAAGTTAATGGAGTGGAAAGAGGAACTATCTCGACGGCAAGAAGCAACAGAGGAGCGAGTTGTAGCGTTAGAGAAAACGTTCAGCAGAACATTCAATCTTACAGAAGAACAGCACTCTTCACCTCGACAAGACCATTTCGATAGCTCCAAAAATAATGCGCGGGGACAAGATCCACCAGACCATTCAGGTCAGCAACAGAGAGCCGAGCCAGCGCGGGCAGCTTTTCAGCAGAGTGAAGTTTTTCACACGCCTGCTCGACCTACAAACGAAACATCAAAAGCTGTGGAAGGAAGCAAGGCTTCCCAGCTATATGGTGGGCAACAGCTGCGCTTATTAAATTTTAATGTTTTACAGCCATTTGACGGGCAGAGTTCTTGGGTCGATTACGAAAGGCAGTTCGGTATAACAGCAACATTTTATGGGTGGAATGAAGAGGAAAAGTCTTATGCACTGGCCATGCAACTTACGGTACTCAGTGCTCTTCCGACCGAAAAACCAGTGAGTTTTGAAGCGCTTACTAAGCTTTTTCGGCAGCGATTCAGCCTCGATACACACACAAGATTTGCATTGCTTCAAAACCGTGTTCAAAGACCGAAAGAAACCCTGTCAGAGTTCGCTATCCAATTGCAACGTCTTTCAGTTGCTGCATTCCCGGATTGTGCTGAAAAAGTGGTAGGAGAAATTCTCCTGAGTCAATTTATTGATGGCATACGCGACGAACAGGTCCAAAACCTTGTTGCTGTCGGTCGTCCACAAACTCTCCAGGACGCTCTTGGAATTGCACTCGATATCACCACACGCTTGGAGCGCCGCGGCCACAAACATGTTTTTATGGCATTCCCTGGGGAGTCTGGCAAGGGAGATGATCGTCAGAGCAAGAAAAGCACAGCATCAGCGAAAAGAGATGACCATTTTTCTGATAATGTTTCGGAAAACTGATTACCACTGGCCAATCGGAGCGAAAACCAGTGGTGAAAATTATCACCGCTCCCTCATTAAATAACATGTCTTTTGTTTCTCCTACAGATTATCCAAAAGAAGACGCATTTACCGACCTGGCTAGGACTAGCTTTGTTGGAGCCGTCGGTGAGGCCAGCATTAATTTATTTGCTTACATCGGCCGTAAAAAGTGCTGCATGGTGGTTGACTCAGGAGCCAACATATCAGTGCTTTCCGAAGAATTTTTGCCAGCAAATACAAACATTTATGGTCCCCCTATTCGCATCTCAGGAATATCTGGTGGTACTATAAACTCAGTAGGTAAAGCTAAGCTAAGCTTTGTTGTAAACCAAAAGGAATACCAGCACTACTTTGCTGTGGTTACACCAAATACACCAAATATTTTAGGCATAGACTTTTTAATTAATAACGAATGCTCCATAGACTTTGAGGAAATGTGTTAGGAAATCCGCGGCAAAAGACATGCCCTGCATCTTCCCTCTGGCGCTCCGAATAGTTTACTACTTACAAGGGCATCGCAAATTTTGCCAGCGCGAGCAGAAACTCTGGTGAAAGTTTAGCATCCCACAGCATTTCTAGGGGAATCTGCAATGATCGATTGTGCTAAAAACTGTGAATTACCTGAAGGTGTATACCTAGGAAGGAGCTTAGTCCAGTCGGTAGGAGACGAGGTCACAGTAAGGATGATCAACACTTCCCCAAGGGACATAATCCTTCCCAAGGATAAGGTAATCGGTAAGATGGAACAAGCTGAAGTTTGCGAAATTCCAGTTCGTACAGTAGAAAGCAATCCAGCTACAATTAACGATTTGGTAGCCCAGGCAAAACCCCATCTCTCGGAAGATCAAGAGCAAAAATTCCGAAATTTACTTCACAAATATTCGTTTGTGTTTTCAGTGGGACCTGCAGACTTCGGACGGACGAACTTGACTCAGCATAACATCGACACTGGCGGGGCAAAACCCATCAAACTACCAGCAAGACGAGTTCCAATTGCTAAGCGTAAAGAAATGGACGGACTGATCCAAGACATGCTGAAAAGAGGTGTCATTGAACCATCAAACAGCCCTTGGGCAGCCCCGGTGATTTTGGTGCGAAAAAAAGACGGCTCTACAAGGTTTTGCGTCGATTACCGGCGTTTGAACCAAGAAACTAAAAAAGATTCATATCCCTTACCTCTGATGGAAGAGCTACTTGCGTCTGTAGGTGGATCTTCTTGATTCTCTACGATGGACTTGCAAAGCGGCTACTGGCAGGTCGAGATGAGCAGCGAAGATAAGGAAAAGACAGCTTTCACAAACGGTAGTGGATTGTGGCATTTCCTTGTCATGCCATTTGGATTGAGCAACGCTGGTGCCACCTTTGAGAGATTGATGGATCGTGTGCTTGAGGGGTTTTCAGTTTATTTGGACGACATCATTTGTCACTCGAAGGGTATCGAGGAACATCTGGATAAGCTAGAGGAAATCTTCAAAAGGTTACAAGATGCAAATTTAAAACTTAGTCCCAGTAAGTGCAATTTTTTTCGAAAAAGCGTTAAATTTTTGGGACATGTCGTATCCGAGGTAGGTTTGTGTACTGACCCCGAAAAAGTTGAAGCAGTTCGACAGTGGCCTGTACCAAAAACCAAAAGGCAAGTCAAAAGTATTCTCGGCCTCTGTTCCTATTACAGGAAATTCATTGAGGGATTTTCGACGATCGCTAAGCCACTATTCGAATTAACAGAGGATAGACGTCGTTTCGAATGGACACCGTCCTGTGATGTAGCTTTTACGAAGCTTAAGACGACACTTATCACGGCTCCAATTTTAGGCTTTCCCACATCTGAAGAAACTTTTATCTTGGATACAGATGCCTCAAACGTCGGAGTGGGTGCTGTATTGACTCCGAGACAGGGTAAGTCTGAAGTGGTGCTAGAATATTTCAGCAAGACATTAAACAGAGCTGAACGCAACTACTGTGTTACGCGGAAAGAGCTACTGGCTGTTGTTCTGGCTACTAAAAGATTCCACCACTACTTATTCGGAAGGCGTTTCATATTGCGAACAGACCACGCTTCACTTCGGTGGCTGTATAATTTCAAAACACCAGAGGGGCAAATGGCGAGATGGATCGAGAGGCTTCAGGAATATGATTTCGAAATCCTTCACAGACCGGGATCCAAACATGGAAATGCTGACGGACTCTCCAGGCGTCCCTGCGGTAATTGCAAAGTTTGTTCTGGAGCAGAAGAAAAAGACAAGTTGCACGCTGAAGTTCTGAATCTTAAGATACTACCTAAAACAATAGAGGAAAGGCAACGAGAAGATCCTACTTTATCCAAGGTAAGAATCTGGTTGGAAGAGGGAAATCGTCCTTCAAAACAAAACGTAATTAGAGAAAATCCCGACGTCAAGGCTTACTGGAGTATGTTTGGTCAACTTAAGCTAATAAACGATGTCATATTTCAAGTTTTAGAAGAGGATCCCGATAGGGTGAGTTACATAGAAGTCGTTCCTAAAAGTTTTGTTCCAGAGGTACTGGCATCTCTCCATAACAGCGCAAGTGGGGGGCATTTCGGCCAAAAGAAGACTCTCAGTAAAGTCAAGAGCAGATATTTCTGGATAGGTCGGACGACTGACGTTAAAATCTGGTGTCTTGGCTGCCACCAATGTGCACTACGCAAGGGACCACCCCGTAAAACTTGTGGCAGACTTCAACCAAGCACTCCGGGCGCCCCATTTGAAAGAATTGCGATTGACGTCCTCGGTCCTCTACCTCGCACTCCAAACGGAAACCGATACATCGTAGTGGTAATGGACTACTTTACCAAGTGGCTGGAATGCTTCGCTGTACCTTGTCAAACCGCCGAGGTAATTACTTCCAAATTAATCGATGAGGTATTTTGCAGGTTTGGACTACCCCATTTCATTCACTCGGACCAAGGTCGGAATTTCGAGGCAGACATCTTCAAAAGCGCGATGGACACTCTGGGAGTGGAAAAGACAAGAACAACACCACTAAGACCTCAGTCGGATGGAATGGTCGAAAGATTTAACCGTACCCTCTTAGATTACCTCGCAAAATTCACAGGCCAGCACCAAACAGAGTGGGACAGACATCTACAGCCCGCACTCTTGGCTTATCGCACAGCTGAGCACGAATCAACAAAATTTTCTCCAGCTATGATAGTGTTTGGACGCGAACTGAAATTGCCTATAGACTTGCTGCGCAGCGCTCCACCAGGCGATGCAAAACCTATACCTGATTTCGTTATGAAAATACGAAGGAGGCTTCAGAATGTTCATCAAGTCGCCCAGGTGAATCTACAGGTAACAGCAGACTCTATGAAAACCAGGTATGATTTGAAATCAAATCCAGTAACCTTTTCACGAGGAGACCCGGTTTGGTTTTATAATCCTAAAAGATGGGTGGGTTTTTGTCCTAAACTCCAATGTGATTGGGAGGGCCCAGTCAAGGTGATAAAGTGTCTTTCAGATCTAGTATATCGTATACAAATTCCCGGCAAACGAAAATCGAGGGTAGTCCACACGAACCGTCTTGCAGCCTACATCGAACCAGCTATGACTCAGTCGGAACTTTGAGTCTTGAAGGGGGAGCAATGTTACGAAAATAAATCCATCTCACTATAATTAAAGGAAACAAATCTTTTTCGGAATGAACCAACGACCACGTTTCTACCAAATGTCGAATAAAGAGGAAGATGCAAAAGGGGAGATATATAGACATGCATGAAGAGGACGACTATCTTATAGGAGGGAAATTTCGTGGAGACAAAAAAAGCAATAAAAGGCTCGCGCAAAATGGACGACTTTCTTCTTGGCGAAAACTAAGGCAACGAGCAGATACGAGCCTAGAATCATCTCGCGCATAAAATCCACGAAATAAAAAAAAAAAAAAAAAACCTCTTGCTAATACAAAAAAAAAATAAAAACTTGAGCCTCTCGGGAACCAGAATCTTTGTTTAATAAAAATTATTCGAAGCTAAAGAGATTTTTTTTATTTTTTGCTCATTATTAAGGTCTTTCTTTTTCCGCTCATCGCCGATTTTTGTTACAATATCCTACCATCGAGAAAGGAATCTCAACATCGTCGACTCGGGCAAAATATCACGATGGACAGACATAAATTCGAAATTTCCATGGACTTTGTCTACTAGGCTCCACTATAACCTCGCAAAATGACACCAGTGCAGAGATTAAATGACGAATTACTCTTGCCAACCGCTGGCGCTGTTGCTTCTAAGAAGGCATTTAAGTAGTAAGGCCCTCTCTCAGAGAACCACGGAGACTTTACAGAAGACCCTAATCCTCCTGGTCCTGCTCTATGGGGCAGAAGCATGGACATTGAAAAAATCAGATGAAAGTCTGCTTGGGTGCTTTGAGAGGAAGATACTTCGTGCGATTTTAGGTCCGTGGTGTATCGAAGGAGTGTGGAGGAAAATATTCAAGGACGAGCTATACGGGCTACACAGCGACGTTGACCTGGTCAAAAAGCTGAAAATACAGTGGCTGAGATGGCTGGGGCACGTGGGGCGTATGGAAATGGACAACAACGCACCTGCCCGACGAGTCTTCGAATCCAATCCCGATGGTGTACGCAGCAGAGGAAAAACCCATAATAGGTGGCGCCCACAAGTGATGAAGGACCTCAACCAACTCGGTGTGTACAACTGAAAGCGGCTAGCTAGGGACAGATCTGGAGGGGCTTGTTAGTTGAGGCCGTAGCCCATCCTGTGTCACAGGAGGGCCATCTAAAGTAAAGTAAATCAAGTGTGTGAAATTGTGTGGCAGACATTTATGCAAAGAAACCGTTCCAAATATTTTAGGCAGTTTTTCTCTCTGTGCGAGAATTTCATCGAAACTCTTGAAAACTTGACGGACTGACAATTTCTACCCGAAAATCTTGGGAGCAAACCTATCCTTAGCAAAAAGTAGATTTCCCGTTCAGTTATTATCTAAGATTTCATCGAAATGGTACCGCCCGGTTTTCGAATATGTTATACAAATTTCCTTAGCTCCTACAAAAAAATTGTATGGCATTCACAGCTACCATTAATTTCGGCCCTAAGAAAAAATAAAAAAAAAAATAGATGAAAAATATTATGTACCAAGTTTGAAGAAAACCCTTCCAGCCATTTAGTGTCTAACTGCGCTGACAGACAGATGGTCAAAATTGCTAAACGCACTGTAACAAATTTGATCAAAATCGTCATAACTTGCCATAATCTTTTTACTTATGCATGTAAAAATATTATTTCATTAATATATCGAAAACTCCCAACGTCCTATTTATATTGTTTTCGTTTTACACAGCATACAACCGAAACACACTTTCATGTTTATTATGACATCTATCCTAGATATAATCACAAAAAGTTCTACCTTGCTTGAGCATCACGAATCAACAATTTTTCAATTGAAAAAAAAAAAAATATATATATAAAATCAGTTCAATTTTTATCCAGCAACAAGATTAAATTAAATTAGAAAAATGAATGAAATGGTCTTTTATTTATCCTTCATTCATCCTAACTCCCAGCTGCTCTATGACTATACTATACACCGACTTATAAAATCCTTTCTATATTTTAGCTAAAAATAGATATATGTATATATTAAACCTACTTGTATTTTATAGATTTACTAGGAATGCATTATAATATTGAACGTAAGCCAGAGGACTGGGTGGTATAGTGTGTAGGTAGTTGGCATACGGCACATCCTTCAATTCCACCGCACTTCCATACCCATACCTTTCTATAATACCTACTAAAAGCCTCGTCTCTCCCCGTCAAAGAGGGAAGGCTCATAGAATACGTGTTCTATTCAACTCCATGGAGGGAAAAATATCCTTAGAAACCGGAACAAATGTAGATAGAAATTGGTTAAATAGAACAGCAACGAACCGAATAGGATAAGGACGACAACGGACGACGATGATGGCAGCAAAAAAGGCAAATCTACACGTTCCAAGGCAAAAAGTGGAAATCGAAACAGGTCAGTACAACGAACACGAACAAGGACACGAATACGAGCAATACCGCACCAACAGTTGAAGCCATCTAACCTCTGTCACCACACCCTCCTTCCACAAATTTCACTCCCCAGAGATATGAGACAGGAGAGGGAGAGAGACAGGACAAAGAACTCAAGAAGCAACTTTATCGTTTTCTATGTAGGTACACTATACCTACACCTACTACCTAACTTACACAAAATCTTTGAGAGCGATGTCCTGTTTTTCTGTACCCGTACCGATACCGACATCCTGTCTGGCCCTCCTATACAAAATTAATTCGACTTCGGTCTCTTGTGAGTTTATCGACCCAAGTAAAGATTTTTATTTGATTTTTATTCGCATTTGATGTGACTGTGTTGTCTTGTTCCTTGTTTAACTTGAAAAATGGAAATACCTAAGTGGTTGTTGTTGTTGTTTATTTTTTGTTTTCTACAAAATTTTGCTATTTTAGAAAATTTTACTTTTAAGTGAAATCTAATAATGTCACCTTTGCGATGCCACAAGTTGATTTCTATTCCATTACAGAGAGGGAGGAATATAAGTACCCTTAAGCAATTAAGCTGTTAAATATAATCTCCCTCGAGAGATGAGTCAAAAGGTCAGAAGTGGGATAACAGGTTGAATTCACAGTCACTATAATACTAAATTCACTCGCACCCAAGTAAGGTAAGGAGATTCAGGATATTTTTGTAACATTAATTTTTTGTGTTATCCTTTTATTTTTTGTTTCTATCAAGTTGGCCTTTAATTGGATCAACTTGAAGTTAAGAAGAAATTGGAGAAACATAAACGCTCGTAGCGAAGGTTTTTTTTGAGCGTTGCTTCAGAAGATTTTTTTTTATTTTTTTTTTTTTGCCACAGGATGAGGCGATGGACAGCAAAGATAATTTACTTAATCCCTCTTTTCAAATGGAATTTTTATGAATGCATCTCGTCGGCTAACAAGAGAAAGGCGGCTATCACGAGAAATGAGTAATTTTGTGCATCTCCATTGGGAGCATTCTAGAGGTTATGACGTTGTTGGCGATTTTTATACAAAAAAAAAAAAAAAAACAGATTATGCAGAGTAAGAGGTTAATAAACGTAGTGTAATTTTGATTGATGAAGGGCTTTTAAATTCATGGCAACGAAATAGCTCTTCATTTAGCTATTTTTTAATCGAATGATTTCTTTTTAGTTGTTGAATACACACAAACATTTTTTTTTATTTTTAACCATCAATTTTAATGGCTACCCATTGGCAAGCTAACCATTAATTGGAAGTTTTGATCCAACATTTCATATTGCATGTTGTTCTTATGACTAGAGAACATATTACGCAAAATCTTTATGGCAGCACACCAACTCCGTATGGAGCATAGGGCAGCAACAAAATCCTTCATTTTTTCCGATTTTACGCAAAGGGCCTTAGCTGTTATATACCACGTTTGAATATTCTGAGAACTAGCTTCCACCAATATAGATGCCCTCCATGTTGGATTCCTTTCAAAAGACTGCTTTGCAATGTTATTGTCTGGTTTCATTCTTGTATTGCCAATCCGACGCCATTTTCGTTGATTATTGTCTGCATCCAATATTTTATAACCGGTCCTACTCCACAGATCGACGTTGGATATGGTTTGTGGCCAACGGATCGGGAGAATATACACTAGACAACGATTAACGAATCCCTTTAAAAGCTCGAGATGATGGCAGAACATTAACATGCTTCACAGGCGAATTGTAGCACGGATTTTACGTTGGATTCGAAGAGCATCAACTTGGTGCGTGTTGAAATTTTAGTGGGGTTCCAAAAGCACAACAGGCTTCGTTTAATCTATTGTTAACATTAATTACTTTACAACTGCCCTGTCCAGATAGTTAAACTGCGTGACTTTGTCAACGGTTCCCTGCGTTAGAATAATCTACTGGGGTATATTTTGACTTGTCTTCATCATTTCGGTAGAATTGCTATTTGATAGAAGATATATATATATTATCGGCTTTTTTGGTGAGACAACACCCGAAGGAAGGTATGTCGTGATCTTTGCTAAGTTAAACCACCTAACTCAGCCCGTTGATGAGCCAACCCGATTACAGGACGCTCAGGGTTAATCTGACAACACTTAAGACTTGGTCCTTACCTCTGACCCTGGTAAATACACTATTAGTTTATTATCGCTTCTAGGCACATCAGACCGTTGTGTCATATCTGCAAATTTCTCGGGCCAACAAAATCCCTTTATAGAAAAAACTCCCAATCCCAAGAAAATCATTTGGTAATATGAGAAAGCCAACTGGGACGGTCTCAATGATTTCTTCAGGAGCTTTAACTGGTCACTATGCTTACTTGATAGCGACGTAGACTCCAGTGCAGATATGATCGCAATTATAATTCTTTGTGGAATGAGAAATTTTATCCCGAATAGGGTAAAATCTATCAAGCCCAAAGAAAACTCATGAATTGATTGGAGCTGTAAAGAGGTCAGAGAAGAAAGTTTCCGCTGTTATAAAGCCAACACTACTGAGGGAAAACGGAAGAAGTTTCAACAAGCTAGAAAGACCTTTAAGGGCCATATTCGAAGAACCAAGTTTCTGCAGGATCAAAAAGACTCTATACACTCATCCACTTAACTTTTTCGCAGATGATGGTACCCCCAGCTTTCCATATTTGTTTCCTCACATCCATGTCTTTCGGATGTGGATCATCAACGGCAGCATATGATAATCTCATCAAATTCTGATATCGCATTGTCCAATGGGCATTCAAAAACTGTGTAGAATTTTATGCTTTCTTAACTCAATGCTGACTCTTGTCGTTAAAGCGGAACCCACACCTAATGCTGCTATTCATGAGCGGCACTTGCATAGAGGAAACTGTCCTCGGTATGTCCAACCACCTTTTGTGGAACGACCACATATTTGACATCGCAAAAAACTCTGCGAAGTGTTAAGGGATTTTTTGAAGATGCAAGAAATTTGTCTCCCATTCTGAACTGGCTGTAATCTATAAAGCATTTATCCGTCTGAAACTTTGAGTACAGTTCTCATATTATCTCCTGGATAAGATTTAAAAAAAAGAAATATATGAATGGTGTTTTTATAATACAAATTCTATATACTACTGAAATAAATCAGCCAAGTAGAAGACTTAGCAATATTTAATTGCACTTGTTGAATTATTGATTCAAAATAACGGTCTTCAGTACTTAAAAATTGGCGTTTCGTCCCGGCGTTCTCACTTGGACTCTTCTGTTGACAGCGAAATATAACAGAAAAAAGTTACGTCTCTGAACACCGCCGAAATGTTTTTTGAATTTCTTTATTTAAGCGTTGTTTTTATAAACAGAATTCTAGTGGAATAGCTAGTTGCCCTCCCCTTATTTAAAAATTCAGCCGTTATAGTTTATACTCGTACATCTAGAACGCACATCAATTCACCCTTGAGCCCAACTTCTGGCGTATAGTCAAGTACGGGGATTCTTTCTTTAGTCCACCAGAAAAAAGACCACCTTAAGGGTAGTCAAAACCCCTTTACTGCGCGCACATTATAAGAAATATGCACGACTAGATCGCACGAACTTGTCTAGCTAGTCATTGACGGTGTAGAAAAAGTAATGGATTGATAATATTATTAGATCGTTAACGAGAAAATAATAGACATGTTAAAATAGCAGTGTTGAAATTGTTTGATTTATACAGAAAAAATCGGAAAAAAAAAGTTTAAAATAAAAAAAAAATATTTTTTTTTTAATAAAACCAAGACAATGAAAAAAATAAGAAAGCAATTTTGTTTTCAAACAAAAATATAATTTTATTTCCATTATTCAAATTTGTTGGTAAAAACGTGGTATGCAGTATTATTAGAACTTTTTTAGAGATTATATGTACAAATTTTAATCCAAATCGATAGAGCCGTTTATTAAAACCGAAATCGTTGTATGACCCGTTCTGGATGAGCTAAAACAAAAATTCAAATTTCACCTTTAGGGAATCACATAAAAAAGTGCATCACATTTGGACAACTTCGAATACAACAACATGATTTTGTAATAAAATGTATGTACAACTATATTTTCGATGTTTGACCATTTTTGAAGTCGCAATAGCTTACAACTGATGAGTTATATGCAAAAAAGTGTGATAATGTTTAAATAATATTAAATATAAATTTAGATAATATTAAAATCTGCAAAAAAACGGTATTTTAGACTTTTTGTGTGTTTATTTAAATAATGATGGCCTAAAAATTATGGCTTATAGAAAAAAAAACTGTTAATACATGCTTATATAATATTACATAAAGTAAAATTTTTTCTAATATAATTTTTCAGTTAAGATTTAAAAGATATATGCGAAAAACTGTTTTTTTTTTGACAGTAATATTGAAGTAGCAATATCTTGCGACTTATGACTCAAATGGAAAAAAAGTTTCATATTTTTTTTAAGAGAATATTATGATCTTTAAACTGAGCGTAAGATTTTTTTCGGCAACTTGTCCGTTTAAGAGTTAAAAAAAAAAAAAGAAAACAAAAAAAACTGAAATTTGAACTTTTTGTCAAACTTTTAAAATAATTTTATCTTGGAAACGGTTGTTTTTAAGAAAACAGTAGTAATTTTTTCTTGTAGTGATTCACATAATGTACAAACTTTGTGTTCAGATGTCTTCAAAAATTTGAACCGTTTAGGAGTAATACGTGAAAAACGACCATTTTCAACATTTTACGATTTTTGAAATGTCGATATCTCAACGGTGGGTCGTAAGATAAAAATAGTCATAACTTTTTTTTTTTGCAAATAACATAATCTACAAGTTTTAAATTTCCACCATTATTATTTAATTTTCAAGTTTACAACCCCAACCCATCGATCATTTTGATATAGAACACATACACAGCTGCGTCTTACGCAAGCTTAATATCCCTATACATATCGAGATTTTTAGAACGCCAAAGAATTTTCACTTCTGCCCCGAGTACTGAGTTACACGCGTTCTTTTTTTGTTTTTATTGACGTTTTTTTTACATTGCTATGAGGAGATATCGTACGACGATATCGATTATTGCGATGAATAGAATGGTGAGAGCAATATTTTTGGGATTCTTTATCATGGTTCGTTACATTAATTTTGTTTGTTTATAACCTCGAATTAATTTTTATTTTTTTTTAGTTACCCGAAACCAATACTTTTCCTTAAATAAATATATAAATATAAATATTTATCAAGATTCTTATGAATCAAAAGTTTGCTGATACTTTTACTATTTACATAATTATAATTGGTTCATCTGGGGTTGTTTATATAGGGGTGTCCTTGGGGTATCCTAGTGGTGGGAGGCGGGGTAAGGGTGGCTCCAAGCCACGGTTGTAGTTTGACGCTGTGTCCTCGTAGAATTGGAAAGCTTCGTCGCCGTTGGTTGATAGAAATAGTTCCTTCCTCCAGTATTGCTATTACATACAGTTATCGTGGCTCGGGGTATCTCTCTTGGCTTGTTATGGTTCTCACTATTGGGTTCCGATGATATCAAAGATTGCTCGTCAATCTTTTGGCAACATCGATCATGTATTTGTCCAGGGGTGTTATTCCGGAAACTTCGTAGAGTCGCTTGTTGCTGTAATTCTTTCCTCGACGTTGGTCGAAGTATAGTGCCGTGCAGATCCGCAGGATTTTCCTCTCAAATATTCCAAGCTTTCTTATGCTGGTCTTGGAAATAGTAAATCATGTACATAGAAAAGCCGTATGCGGTGATCGGTCTGAGAAGTTGCTTAAAAAATAAAAATAAATAAATAAATCGGGTGGCACAACGGCTCATGAAGAACCAGGGCCTAGTGACTAACAACTCGCAACCATTCCTGTGTGCGCCTTTCGACAGGAATGGAAGGGACCTACAATTTTATGCCGAATCCGAACGGCTAGACGAGAAGCACTTATTCGTGACAAGTGATTCTCTTGGAGGATTTGTCAATTCCTCGCAAGAGGCAGTAGCCCTGAAAAAAAAACTTTTTTAGTTTTTAAGTGGACGAGGCTGCGAAGCGATCCCAGACCTCCAGCGTGACAGTCGAACGCACTAACCATTACGCTACGGGTTGCTTATAGAGAAGCAATTGCATGGTGTTTAGTGGACATTTTAACAAGGAAAAACGTTAGGAATAAATTCAAAAAAATTCACTCTTAAAAAAAACTCCAAATATCACAAAATGACTAAAACATTTTGAATCCGGAAGCTTTAAAATAAAAAAAAAATAGGTAGGAAAAGTATGTAAATGTAAACATCAACAAAATCTTTTCCTCTAATGTATGTAAGTTTGTGAAGCAACGCGAGAATGGGTTGGTTAGTATCGCAATAGGAAGCAAAATTATCTTGCCTATCATAAGGTTAAAGCTCTCCTTTGTTGGCCATCCAAATGACTTAAGTGGGTTATTGGAGCAGCTGGCTAAATGTGGGAGTTGTACTAAAGTTTTGAACGAATAAAAGCTTTGTAGATCACAGCTATATCAGAAGGGGAAACAACTTTCTTGCATCTTTGGAGATAACTTAAACACTAAGCAGCGTTCTTAGCGATGTCAAATATGTGGTCATTCCGATTCCACAAAAGGTGGTCTGTGATACCCATATACCGAGAACTCAAAGCTGATTAGTTTCCTCTATGCAAGTCCCGCTCATGGATAGTGGTATTGGGGGAAGCTCCCACTTTGACGACAGGAAACATCATTTTTAGAAGCATTTAATTCTACGCGGTTTTCGATTTCCCATTTGACAATGCTGTAGCATCAGAATGTAATGACCTTATCATAAGCTGCCGTTGAAGTTCCACATCTGAAGGACATGGGTGTGTCTTACGTTTCGCCATAAGCTGTTGAAACTCATGATATAAGTAATCCTTTCCTACTTAATTGCGTATAGACTTTTTCGATTCTCGTGACACTTATAAGATTTGTACCAAGTTTCATGAGGCAGCATTTTTTCGCAACTGTTTTGGTATCGGCCTACAACTTTCTTGGTTTTCATAAGAAATTAAACAATTTATACCAAGTTTCATTAACAGACTATAATTTCCAAAGGGTTTTCTGCAATATTTACCTGGTAGTCGTATCATACAAAAACTCACCAAAAAGACCATTAATCATGTGCCATATGCATAGATTGTACCAAAGTATTTTTTCCGGTTGATGCTCAACAATTTTCCGCCCTCTACCTGTCAAAAAAATACCCTTTCTTTCAAGATACATATTTTTTTGGATTCTTCAGTTTGGAGCATTCAAACTTATAATTATTCGCTGTTTATAGAAAAATAAATAACAGTTCAACTTTTAATATTCGATTCTTTTCTTTCAGGATATGAAGCTTACAAATGGGTAGCCGTAAACTCAAGCAATTTACTACCTAAAAATTTCTTTGAACTTTTGAAAAACATTTACCTTGGCAGAGCTAGATATTTTGATGATATTGTGCCAGCAGCAATCTATCCAAATGGATCAGCATTCATAACATCTTGTCATACAAAATACAAAATGATAATTTTGAGATTCTTACAATATTAGACGATTGTGGATGGAAAACCTACGACTATTCCGAGGGCATAGAAGAAACCATAGTACCGTGTCGGTACTGCTTGGGATGGTAATCCCATTTTTATCGGGGTTGAATATAAAGATTATGATGATGGATATGTAAGAAATAATTACTATAGTGATAATGATGATGATAATTTAAATTTTAATAATAATAACTATTACACGCCAATTTATTTAACTAAACAAGAGCCATATGATTGGTTGAAAATGTACAACACCAAAACAATATGGCGATATCCAAGCTGTGATAGTAAGAACAAGTGGATTGATTCTTCGTCAAAACATTTACCAAATACCACCGCGGTTTATGGTGGACAGTCTGCCGAAGATTTTCCATATTATGTTGCTCGATTAAAGCGTTGTTGTGCTGTTGTTACTGGACTGGCCATTCCACAGATAAATACTACAATTGCATTTTAAAAAGATCGCACTTATATTACGACTTCTTATTGCCAGGTGCTCATTAAATCATATAAATATACTTGGTTTGTAGTCAGTGGCGAAGAAATTCCGGATCATGCTGTTGTAAATGGAAAATATGGAAATGAGCTGGAATATATTGTAAGACTTAATGGTACTGTAAGACATTAGACATACAAAGAAGCCGAAGGCCATTTTTTTGTAATTTTGACAATGGTCCAATTATAAGAACATTATTTTATTTTACTTGTTTTCAAACATATTACATAGTAATATCAGTTCTATTAAAATAAAATATAAAATGAATAATTTTTGAAGTAAAACTTCTTTGGGCGCGTTGAGAGTGAAATTTCAAGGTTGAATTTTTGTTAAACGAAAAAATGTAACGCCACATGTGCTAAGTGGTGGGAGGTAGAGTAAAAGTAAAAATTTCTATTGATAGGCTAATATATTTTATATTGCAATAAGTTTGGATTTTTTGATAATCTATATTAATGTAGCAGATAAAAGGGAAAATGTCCTTTTATGTCTTTTTTCTAATTTCGTTAGTTAGACTGCTAGAGTTTTTTTTTTGTGGATAGATAATGAAATTCTAAGAATCTTACTAGTTTAAGATTTTCATCTATCTCCTACTGGTATGGAGATATAAATTATTTTAAAAATTTTATCTCAAAATAGGCTAATTTCAAAAAATTGAATTAAATCAGGAGAGTTCGCTAAAAATTTGAATTATATATGGTTGCAAAATACATAAAACCAAATATAATTCAAATAAAAAGTACAAGTGATCTCAACTCCATAAAATATTGTGTTTCGCCCAAGGTATAACAGTGGGCTCTTCAGGCAGTCTGTTATACCCTACTAAGACACAAATTTTGGTCGATGTTTACCGACTATTATAAAAATCACAGCAAAAAGATACTATGAATTTTATTATTCTAGGGGAATTTGTTTAAATTCTGACTGACTGAAGAGCTCACTGTTATACCTTGGGCGAAACACAATAATTTATGGAGTTGAGGTCACTTGTACTTTTTATTTGAATTATATTCATTCACTCCACTTAAAAACCAAAGTAATTTTAATATTTTATTATTTAAATTTCTCTGCTTTATTAAAAAACCTGACCACGGGTAATTATTTTCTGGGTGCAAGAACTTAAACAAATTCCCCTAGAATAATAAAATTCACAGTATCTTCTTGCTGTGATTTTTATATGTGTCGGTAAACATCGACCAAAATTCGTGTCTTAGTAGGGTATAACAGACTGACTAAAGAGCCCACTGTTATACCTTGGGCGAAACACAATAATTTATGGAGTTGAGGTCACTTGTAGTTTTTATTTGAATTATATACATTCACTCCACTTAAAAACCAAAGTAATTTTAATATTTTATGATTTAAATTTCTCTGCTTTATAAAACGAAATATACAAATTTTTGATTTTGTAGTGTATGATTGTAGATTTTGTGTAGATGTGTGTAGATTTTAAGTGTAGGAATTTTTGGAAATAGTCGGAAAACCTACACAAATAAACTGATTTATATCTTTTAAATTTTCGCCTTTTCTACTTTAAATTTTCACCATTATTATTTAATTTTCAAGCTTACAACCCCAATCCATCGACCATATAGAACACTTAGCTGCGTCTTACGCATATAAGCTCAATATCCCTATACATATCGATATTTTAAGATCGCCAAAGAAGTTTCACTTCTGCCACGAGTACTGAGTTACACGCGCGCTTTTTTTAATTTTTTTTTTTTGTATTGCTTCAATAAAAAAGTCTTTAGTTCAGCTATTGTCAAAGAGATTCTTAGCACCAAATTTACGACTGATCTATAGCTGACTAATTCCTGAAACTACTTTACCTTTTTTTAATAATTACTGACTAAGTTATAAGACTAATTTTGTGAATATCGCACATTGTGAGGGTCTAAGATCCAGGTTTCAAAAATTGAAGCTAGAAATTTTCAGTTAGGAAATTTTCTTAGACAAATATCTACCTTAATCTCTATATTCTCATCTTGTACAATTAAGACGATGAATAATTGCAGACCATGCTCTCCATTAAAAGTCCTAATGGGCATTACTTCCTCTTTTTGAATGCCAATCCTTAAAGTTGTACTTACCAAGATTTATATGTACCTATCTGAGTTTAAAACGCGTAAACCTCAATGATTTGAATAGTAAGAACCCATCACTTTGCAAACTCAAACATCACACCAGATGTTAGCTGTTCAAGTTTGGGCTAGAACAACAACATGAAAAACTATACCTCCAGAATTCCAATTAAAAGTTTCTTATTAAAACACTCAACGTGCGTATTGACTCTGTGCATTTAAGCTACCAATTCCTCCATTGAATCCTGATGTCATACAACCAAAAGTTCATACCATCTCCAATCTTATTTTATTTTCCAAATATTCAAATTTTCATGGTCGAAAAATTGGACATGTTTCCCTTTCCACATCGAGTCAGGTATTGGTTTAGCAGCAGGGGTGTCTTCTTATATATCATGTGTTGAATACAAAATTCAAATGCAAAATATCGATTGTTATAGTGTGGGAAAAGTTCAATCTGTTATTCTCGACGCATAATATAATATAGTAAAGTGAACAACTAGGTCGCACGTAATGGCATTTTGACATCAAGAGCTTAATTTTGTATTTAATAATAAATAGTTATAAATGGAAGTTACTAAAAAAAAAACAACATGTGGGGTAGGTATTATTTCCCAAATGGACCTTTAAATGGAATGGTCGTTGGTTTTTCGCCGTTTATACATTTTAATGATAGCGTTGGTTATCTACTGTCTACTCAAATCCGAAAAGAATTTTGGAGAAAGAAAATGTTTCATTGCTTTTAAAAAATAATATTTACATATTTAAAAATAAATTAAATTTAATTAACTTAAATTGTTTTATGAATTTTCTTAAAAAAATAAATACAATTTGAAAACTTTTAAGTAGTATTTTGCTGTAAAGGGTGGTCCAACCATAATGCACGATGTTAATTCTGATTTATGAGTCACACCTTAATGTCAAGTTTTTTGCCCAACATAATTTGACATTTCTTTGTTTCAGTGTTTGACACTTTTACGAAAATGAGCGTTCAAATCTAAATGTATTTCGTGCACTTCGTGATTTTTTTAGTCCGCATAATCGACCAAATGTGTCCACAAACCTGGTCTGTATGAAATGTGAAAACACCTGTGTATGCTCGCCCAATTTGTTCTGCGGAAAACATTGCTGTTGTTCGCGATAGTGTGGAAAAAGAGCTGTCAACCTCGACTCGCCGTGTCGTGCCCGACAATTGAACGACTTATGAAAAAAGATTTCAATTTACACGCTTACTAGGATCAATTGACTCAACAGCTGAAGCCTACTGACCATTTCAAGCGTCGTCAATACACCGATTGGTTGCTTGAACAGACAGAAGTGATTGGTGACTTTACAAGGAAATCATCTTCAGCGACGAGGAACACCTTCACCTCAGTGGATTCGTTAACAAACAGAATTGCCGCATTTAGGCAAAAGCCACGAGTCGAAGCATCCACAAAGAGTGACTGTTTGGTGCGGTTTATGGGCTGGCGGCATCATCGGGCCGTACTTCTTCGGAAATGAGGTCTCGCTATCGCGAGATGATAACGGACTTCTTGTGGCCAGAAATTAAGGATATGGACCTGGACTATATGTGCTTCCAACAGGATGGTGCCACTTGCCACACAGCCAATGAACCAATGGCTCTTGCGCAAATAATTAATGGCCGTTTTAGCCCACGTGCGTCGGCGTCGTGGACACCGTTGGACTTTTTTCTTTGGGGATATTTAAAACAAAAAGTGTACGTCAATAAGCCAATTACAATTCAAGAGATAAAGGATGAGATAATTCGGCACATTAACGACATTGAACCTTAATTATGTCTCAGAGTCATTGGAGAGAGCATTTGACCGATATTCTGTTACACCCATAATTGACTGGAATTCGGAAGCTGTCATCTTACCCATCGCGCTACCAAAGCCACATGCTTAGCTTCATCTCAGTGCAGGTTTTGTTGCTTATCAAATGCATTTGAACGACTAGCATTTTAACCATTTTCCGTTCTAAAGTGCAAATTTGAAAAGCATATTTCTGATTTGTAAGTGCATGAAAATCCTAGCCCTAGTGATCGACACAAAAGTGGAGTGGACAACAGCCTCCCAATCCATGAGGGGTCACTGCCTGAGACACGATGGCTTTCTATCCTCTACGATCCCGAGCACGCTGGTTCAAGTCATACAAATTAAGCGCACTGGCGATGGCGTCCACGACAGCTGGGTCTTTAAGCCGGAGGGAGGTTCGGTCTTCCTTGTCGTCTCGAACCTAGGGGCTAGGATTCGAAGACACTCTGGGCTGGAGCATTGTGGTGCATTCGCTCGATGTGTTTTGACTTTCTGGAGTACATCCACATCTTTGTACAGATCATAGAGCTCACGGTTTTGTCTAATCCTCCATTCACCCTCCCTGCAAACAGGACCGAATATCCATCGAAGAATTTTTCTTTTAAAAGAGTCCAGTTTCAGCTCTCACTTTCTGCTTATCGTCCAGCCAGGCCTGGAAGTATAAGAGTTTTGTAAAGCATACACTTCGTTTTACGCGGAGGAAGCTTTTAACCCATTTGTTTCACCAAGCAGCGGTTGTCAAGGGTAGAGAGGCCAGATTTCCACCTGGGTGTCATTCCTGCAGTTTATGTTTACTCCGAGGTACATAGATGAACTCCTTAACTACTATCAATAGTGACGTTTTGTCCTAGCCGGTGGACAGATGTTGTTTTGTTTGTTGAAAGCAGGTACTTGGTCATATCATCGCTTACTTCAAGACCAACGAGTTCCGACTGTTCTTTATTTGCCGTAAAGGACTTTATAGGGACACATAAGGAGCAGCCGATGATGTCTATATCGTCTGCAAATCCCAGTAGTTGGACGGATCTGCTTAAAATAGTACCTTCAGTATTGATGCCTGCTCAACGCATCATCTTTTTCAGAACGGGTTTTAAGAAGTCACATGATAGCTCATCTTCTTGCCAAAACCCTTGTGCATGTTTAGAAAAGTTTGGAAGAGCTATTTCCTCATTGCAGCGAGTGTTTTAAAATATTATGCAACACAGCTGGATCAATTTTCCCGGAATCCCGAGTTCAGTTATCGCCAAATAGAGCTCCTGGCGATTAATGCTATCATGTGCGGCCTTAAAGTCGAATAAAAAGATGGTGGGTCTCGACTTGAAATTCGTTAATTTTTGTCCAGAATGCGAATATTTGGTCTATGTGAATGTGTATGTGGGAATATTTGGTCTATGTTCGATCTCCCTGGCCGGAAGCCACACTTGTTCTTGCTGATGATTAAAGTGTTGCACAAAGGCTTAAGACGCTCACATAGAACGTTCGATGGGATCTTATATGCGACGTTTAGCAGAGATGTGTTCCCATAGTCCTTGCAAGACATCGCCTTTTTTGAAAAGGGGCATATGGATCTAATAATCGAATCGAATCAATGCTTCTTTCCACCCAAACTTTATTGATGCACATATTTTCCATATTTGAAGAGTTCCGCCTGTAATTCATCAGAATCGGTGGTTTTATTGTTCTTTAGCTTTTTTATAGCTGAATAATTAACTTCTTCAATTGGGTTTTTTGTGTGATAACACACTCGCAGTTAGGCTGCATAGCTTTTCGCTCCGTCATTTATATTATTTATGAATGTTTGAATGTTCAACAACCACTAGTTGTCTCAATGTGCAATTTATAAGGTCAGGTGACCTCGGTGGCGCAATGCGTAGTGCATAGCCTTCAGAGGTAGCTGGTCTAGGTTCGATTCCAATTGACGTCACTAATAATTTATAAATTAAAATTGAACATAAAGACTAAGCACCACTAATAAGGAATCTGATGATTGGTGTGGCAGCCATGAAATTGCAAGAATTCCAGCCAAATACAATGGTGGAAGCCCACTCAAGTGGTTGTTGAATATTCAAACATTCATAAATTAACTTCTTCTATAATACTGGGAGGAGGAACTTGGTCTTCATTGACTGGCGCTGGGTTTTTTTTATTTCCCTTCCACTTGCTCTACTTGATGACCATTTGGCAGCTGCTGGAAATGCTGCTTGAATACGTCAACTCGGTGACTAGGTTGCATTTGCTGTTTGGGAGAGCCTGCGTTCCGGTTTTAAAACAAACAGCCAATTGTTTGACTTTTTTATAAAACCTCCGGGTGGTGTTTCGATCGCCAGACTCTTCGATCTCCGCTGGAAGGGTTTGTGCGCCATGTTATTTCTTCGCAAGATCTTCTTCTCCTCCCGTCTGCGTCTCCTAGCTCAACACTATTCACTCTTCTGTCACCTTTTTCCGGTCTTCGCGTTCATCATCATACCACGGATTCTTTCTCTGGTGTGACTGGTAGCCTTCAGTGGTTTCACGTTTTCATGTCACGATACTATGAAAACTGATTGTTGACGTCTGTCATTGGCGAATCCAGGGGGGGTGCTATAGGGGCTAAAAAGAAGAAGATAAACAATAACAATAGAAAAATTGTTTTTGTTTTTTGTTAAATGCACTTTTGATGAATTATTAATTTGGAAGGATTTTGCGACCTATAGTGCAGATGTGTTTCGCTCAGACAACAACAATTAAGCTCTTCAGTAAGAATTGTTGTTGCCTTTCTTAGACACATGTTTTTAGTCGATGGCCACCGACTTATTCATAAAATAAGCTGCACTGATGTGCTGCAAATTATATGCAGATGTGTTTCGTGAACAGCTCAATTTACTGAGGAGCTCAATTGTTGTTGTCAGAGCGAAACACATCTGCACTATAGGTCGCAAAACCCTTCGAAATTAATACATGGGCTAAAGACCTCGCCCCCACAACCGATTCCTAAAACGTATAGTTTTATATTCGTCTTAAAAATATTGTTAAACTGTTAGGAGAATGGGCAAAAATGTATGGGAGCTGGTCTACCTACTCAACACCAATGTGTCATACATCGTTGGAAAGGTAATGACGTGTACATCAATTAATTGTATGGGCGTAAGGCTCTTAACCATGGTGTTCAAAAGATATTGCTCTACAAAGCACCGAAAAAGACACTAATGCAACTCTTCATTTGGAGCTTGTCTTACCACCCACAGTAAAGTGTCGTACATCGTTGAAAAGATTATTACGTTGACTTCATTTTGTTATATAGTCGTTAAGATGTACATCATGGTGTTAAAAAGTTATTAAGCCATCAAAAACGTCAACAAAAAATATAATGCAATTCTTCATTGGCATCTGGTCTACCAACTCAACATTATATTACATGTGCTTCATTTCATTATATGGCCATTAAGCTCTAAACCATGGGGTTCGTTGGATATTTGGCTTCAAAGCATCAAAAACAATAATAATGCAATTCCTCATTGGTAAATGGCCTACCAACTCAACAGTGATGTGTGATACGTCAGTGAAAAGGTTATTGCGTGTACTTAATTTTTGTAAAGAACCTATAAAGTATAGGTACTAGGGTTTGGGAGGCATTTGGCAAAAATGCATAAAAAAGCAATAATGCAATTCCGCATTGGAAACTGCTGCACCTACTCAAAAGAAATCTGACATATATTGTTATAAAGTATAAGGCATGTACTTTATTTTTTGACAGCCGTTAAGATGTAGACCATGGGGTTCGAGAAAAATCGGCAAATAGACTAAGCAATTACTAAACAATTAAATCTCTAGTCAGGAGCAAAATTCCACAAGCTTGAGTTTTCTCTGTCTCAGAAAATCATGCAGAAAAAAATGTATATTTAAAATCCCTCTAGACTCTTGAGTGACGTTCAAATTTATCGACATATTTTTTGAGCAGGAATATAAAGTGTATGCGAAAATTCATTCACGCTTGCAGAACTAGGCCACATGCTATTTTAAAGAGCAGCTTTGACTTATTGTCACTAAAAGTCTTATTGAAGTTTTAACATTTCATTTTTCAATCGGCAAAATATAGTTCACGAAAATGAGATCTCTAAACGGATCATACTGTCAAAATACATATAATGTGCTTTTGCCAGTGAGACCTCTTAGATATCATTATCACTTTTGTCTCACACTGAATCTCCATGCCCCCCCCCCCCCACAGCCAAATCCTGGATCCGGTACTGACATCTGTGGTAGGTAAATGTATAGCGGGGAGTCTCGCTCTGTTCCTCTCTGTAGACTCTGGAAATTCCAGGTATGCTAATTGCTAAGGCATTCAATGTCAAATTTTTTTTTCTTGGCAGGTTGCAATTTCTTTTCGTTCGACAGCTCTAAATTTATAATGTATTTTTTTTTTATTCATCTACAAGCTAAGCTTTACAGACTATTTACAATTTTTATAAAGAAAATGGTCAGAGCTTACGTTTGCCCAACCCTTCCACCCTACAGATACAGGTTCTGTAGAAACGAACGGATGTAAGGGCGTCCAGAAGACAAGACCAGGTCAGGCATGATTGCATGTATTGCTCAGCTTGTCGGATGTGGGGTGGGTTCTTTTGGCCTGCCTGTCTGGACTAACGTACTTAATTCGTGCCTGATATAAAACAAAAAAAAATATTAAACAAGAAAAGAAGAAGCAAAATTGAAATAAAATAGGACTGTTAATGATAAAAATAATCAAACGGACAAGTGAAATTAAGCTACGTTAAACTGAAATGATATTTAAGGATGGTTGGTTGCAAGCGAAGAACTTTCTTGGCTGATTTACCTACCCTTCCTTACACTGCGCGGGTACCTTTGGTGTTAATGGTACCCTTGAGCAATCCCTCCCCTTTGCTAATCTCATTGCTGAGGATAACACCTTGGCTGCCGCGTGCTCAGTATTTGCGACAACCCCTTTACATACGATCTAAGCCTCGCCCGCGGAAACTTAAAACCAAAGGACTCTCATTTCCTTTCTACCATTAGCCACTATTCATTATGAAATCTATTATTTCATTTTATGATATTCGTAGGAACCAGAAATATAACTATAAGAACTCTTCATTTCATTATTGAATATAGAACAAATTTTATTTTTAAAACTATGTAAATCTATTTAAATAAATTATGACAAAATATTTATATTAATTTATAAGAAAACAAAAAAAAAAAAAAAAAAATAAAGATACCTGGTAATTAATTAAATTAATAAAAATTGAAAAACAATTAAAATTAAACAAATTTACCGAAAAACAAAAATATAAATAATACTAAAACATAAAATTAAAATCTCAATTTTTATGTATGTATGTATTAATTTGAAATTACTGAAATAAAACAAAATGGGGACACTGAACTTGAAAATTTTGAATTTAAAAGTCACTGGAAATTTTGTAACAAATTCACTCAAACTGTAATGCATTCATAAATCGAACATAACAAATTAACAACAAAATACAATAAATAACATACCTGTGTATCCATTCACATGTGAGCACAAGTTGTATGGATACAAAGTCGTTGTTACCTGTTTAGGGATTTAAAAAAAATCTAATACACAAACTCAAAACCACTCCGAATGAATTTTCTCACCAGACACAAAAAAAAAAAATTTGGAAACACAAATTAACACATACAAAAAAAAAAAATAAGATAAGGGATATCAAATTTTAAGCAAACAGAAAAGGGTAATTTGAAACACTTAAAACAAAAATTGGAAATATTTATATTAACAAGGAACTGGACAAACAGGGCAAATCAATTCATACCAAACAAAAATACAAGAAAAATAGGTAATCTGGGGTAATACACATACACTCACTACTCACTCTTAGGTTCTCGGACTTATTACGTCCGTGATGTTTCCCTTACGGGACATAGGGCCAACACTACACCTACGCGCCATCGTGTATGATTTCTTGAAATGTATTTCAGCTCTCTCCAACTTTTCCCCAGTCGTGCCGATTCCTGTTCGACCGTTCTTCGCCATGTACTTCTAGGCCGGCCCACTTGTCTTCCCTCCTGTGTGAGCGGGTTCCACTGCATTGCTTGAGATGCAATGCACCGATCGTCTTTTCGAAGCGTATGGCCAATCCACTGCCACTTTCTTCTTCGTATAATGGAGTTTATGGGCTCCTGACCCGTTCTCGCATGAAGTTCGGCATTGGAGATACGGTTGGGCCAGAAAATCCTCAAGATGTTTCGTAGACATCTATTAACGAAGGTTTGCAGTGTTCTAGTGACAGTGTCAGTGACTTGACAAGTGCTGCAGCCGTAAAGCAGAACGGATTCAACATTGGAGCGGAACAGTCGTAACTTGGTCTTTAAGCTAAAAGAGTTGTTTCTCCATATTTTGGACAGCATTCCGAACGCAGCCTTTGCTTTTATGATTCGGCTGTTTACGTCCAGTGCAGTTCCGCCACCCGTAGAGACAATACTCCCAAGATATTGGAAATCCTCTACCACCTCTACCGGTTGTCCAGAAATATTTACTTGGATTGATGAGGAAGTTCCAAGGCTGATCCTTTTAGTTTTTGCCGAGTTGATCTTAAGCCCTACGATTTCTGCTCTTCTCTCCACCCTTGTTGTCATTTGATGGAGATCCATGATCCTGTGGGGGAGTAAGAATACGTCGTCCGCGTAGTCCAGATGTTTGAGGTGAATTCCTCCATTTCCATTTGACAAAGCTGCGTGCAGTACGTCACTTATCACCAACAGGAACAGTATTGGTGACAGTATACAGCCTTGCCTAACTCCACTTTGGATTTCAAACTCCTCTGACCTACCTTTTTGCAAAACGTGACATTTGGATCCATCATATGAAGCCTTGATAATGGCAATCAATTTATCTGGGATGCCCCTCCTCCGCAAAGCAAGCCAAATAAATTCTCTAATGACACTGTCGAACGCCTTTTCAAAATCGATGAACAGCAGGTGAAGTGGTGATCGATATTCAACGCACTGTTCGATGATGATCCGCAAGGTGTTGATGTAATCCACACAGGAAGATCCAGTGCGGAAACCTGCTTGTTCGGCGTCAAGTGTGTCTTCGAGGTGGTCTTTAATTCGGTCCAAAACTATCCTTGCTATTATCTTGGCTACTGCAGGCAGAACGCATATTCCTCTCCAGTTTTCGCACTGTGTGAGATCTCCTTTCTTTGGAAGCTTGACAATCATTTCTTTTTTCCACTCTTCAGGAAAGCTCTCTGTTTCCCAAGCTCTCTTAACAAGTGGGTGCAGTAGCTCGCTCGATGTCGTTGGGGCTGCTCCAAAGAGCTCTGCAGGAATACCGTCAAGTCCAACCGCTTTGTTGTTCTTCAGTGCTTTGATGGCGGTGATAATTTCTTCTTTACTGGGGGGTACGGTGCGTGTTCGGGAAATTGTTACTTCGGGTAGCTCAGTGGGAATATGGTTCACTTCACTGGCGAAAACGCGGTTTAAAACCGCAGAAAAGTGTTCCCTCCACCTTATGAGCTGGTCCTCATCCGAAATTAGCAGGGATCCGTTTGTGTCTTTAACCAGGTGTTGTTTACAGCTCTGGCCGCAGTGAGCTCTTTGGTAATTCTGTAGACGGTCCTACTGTCACAACTACTAGCGGCTTCTTCTGCTTCTGTAGCCAATGCGTTGATGTAGTTACGCTTATCACATCGCTCACTATAGTGAACTTCCCTCATCTTCATGCGGTACGTAGACTCAAGCTCGTTTCTCCCTGCTGCTGGGGTAGTTGCAATGCGAGCTTTAAGGTGTTTCCTTTCTTCGATCCTTGCCCAAGTTTCGTCGGAAAGCCAAGCACTATTTCTCCCTTGCGCCCGGCCGACTATACTTTCAGGACCGGATATGAACACATTTTTCACAGCACACCAATGATTTTCGATGGATGTGGTTTCCGTGCTGCTGATTGCGTTCAATCCTTGTGAAAGGGTAATACACATGACATTATATAATTAAATGATTTAATTAAAATGATAAAAAAAAAAATTAACACGATTTTTTGATGGTCACAGGGCAGGGCACTCAGACTTCTTGAATCAGGATTCGAGGGAATTTCTTGATTTATAATAAATAAGCAGGTAAAGGTATGTAGAACAATATTACACTGGTGATACGGGTTTATAAGTTTTCAAATATTATATTTTTTTTTATTTCTTTGGAACCTTTTCTTCATTTAGCACAATATTTATCACTTGTGAGTTAGTGGTATTTCATTATATTTTATTTGAAATGATAAACAAAATTTAACACCATAGGACTAAATTACATAACAGGAGAATCATATGTTTTCTCTTTGTTTTTATGAACTATTCACATCAATTGATTATTATTTTAAAATATTTTCTTCGTTTAGCAATTCAGGAATTATGTACAAATTATGTATTTCATTATTTTTGATCCAGAAATGTCAGTACGCTTTGTAGATTTATATACATTTATATCTCTTGGATAATTAATGGATTTAATTTTTGTTTAATGAGGCACAAAAGATGTTTCCACTCATTTAAGAGATTTCGATTTCTTATACAAAACGCACTGCAATACAGCGTCAATGCAAAACAAAGATTAGATGTCAAAAAATAGTATTTTCTTTTGGTTAAATTACATTTTATAATTTTCTCAAACACAACCATGAATAGAAAAACAAAATTACAACTCGAACAAACAAAATTATCCTTTTTTCAAATCAACAAAAAAAAACAACCAACAATCTTTTCCAAATCCAAAACAATAATAAATATTTTTCATCGAGAAAAAAAAACAAAACAACAAACAACAGAGTTACTTGAATTTTTCTGTTTTGTTTTTGCGGGAACTAAAACTAAGTTTCTACTAATAAGGTGTTTGGAAGCGTTAAATTCAAAGATTTTTTTTTTGTTTTAATTTGGCGACCCTACAATGTTAGCACGTCTAAGATGTCAGATGCGTACCTTGCATCGATTAGCACATTTGGTTCATTTGGTTGGTGGTTTGACCGTCTGGAGATCGCCATGGTTGCGTTATGGATCATAAAAGCCTTTGAAACCTAGTGCTACTTATCACCGTATTACGAGCTGCTGCAAATTCTATTAGTTGGAACTCGGAAGCCGTTATCTGCCGTCGTTTTGTGTATGATGTGCGTACCAACTAGACCACTGAACATCAAATAGGACTATAGCGCTACCGTAAGTATGATTAAGTAAATTTTTAAATAAAATAATAAGCAAAACTGCAAGTTTAGTTCAAAGTTATTTCGTTAGAATTATTATAAAAGAAATTAAAACTATACCACGTATTTTGTTTCCAACTGCATACCAACGCAGTTTAATCTATGAAACCTTAGCTTGTTTCTGTGGGAATTAAAAGTTAAATGTTAAATCCGATTACTAACTTGCTTTCTTTTTTCTTTTAAATTGTATCACTTCCTTTTATTAATATTTTGTTTTAGAACTTTAACTTTCTCATCCTGCTATGTAAAGCATAAGAAGAAGATGAGAAAAAAAAAACAATTAAAATTAAATTGTCCTTTTGTATAGTAGAAGTACATCATGTGCCATTAATACTAACAAAGCCGGTTTGTATATTTTTCAATTCTTTTTTTTATCTGCATTTTATTTCACTCTGAACATCGTCATCTATCCCCTACTACGTATACATAAGCTCATCATACTTAAGCTCCTTTTATTTGCCATTTAAAATGGAACGCGCTTTTTGAAAGAAAACTCTTAGGCTAATGTCCGGGATTAACCTTGCACCTTACTATCCAATTCCCGGCAAAACACTGCGAAACAGAAAGCACAAGTCCTTTGGAAAAGTTTTTTTTTTTATTTTTTTTTTTTATCTCCCGGATGGATTAAGTTTGCAATGCATTGCAGCAATGCCAGCCAACCCTTAATCACCTACAGAGAGGCTGTATCTGGATGGTGATGCAGGAGGAGGAGCAGAAGGGTTGGGGGCAGGAGTAGGCGAGGAAGCTGCAACACCTCAGCAGTAGCGGTAGCAAAACCCCAGTGCTGCATTAAAAATAATCCTCCGTTTTTCACCCGAGGAACAACTCCGAAGCATCACGTGAGAAGAGGCCAAGCATGTCATCAAGGGGCATGGTTGCCAGGTCATGAATATTAATTTTTTTTCCAACAATTTTAACAAATCATTTTTTTAAATATTAAATTTATAGAAGAAATAGTCAAGTAAAAATAAAGAAAACAAAAAACACCTTTACTACTTCACAGAATATCGCCTTGTCATAAAAATAATGACGACTTCAATTTGCTCGGGAAAAATGTATTTACTATGACTTTTCAATATAAATATTGCTACTATCTTAACACTATGCGTTTTCCTTGTTTTTATTAATTTTTAAAATATTTCAAGATAAAACTTTGATAAGTAATTGCTGAAAAAGTGTCTTTAAAGTAAAATCATAAACATCATCTGGCAACCATATTCCAGGCTATATTATTGTATTTTGTATACAAGAACTTTGAATCAACTAAAAAGGAGCAATTGAAAACAAAACAAGACACATCAGTAGTCACGCGTAAGTTTTTCGTTTATGTATGTTGGAGTATTCTTACGGTTTCCGGTTTTTATACAGCGATGTCAGTTGGTTTATTTTTCCTTTGACAGCGGCACCTTAATTAGAGGGTACCTTACATATACCTATGTGATTTTGGCCTATTAGCTTATCTTGTATTTTATTCGCTGAACGTTTCATCGAAAAATCAAATCTGTATTTTCACCGCAATATGTCAGAAGTTGGCATAAAGGACTTTTACTCACATCAGAGTGCAGTAAATTTGAAACAGAACTAATTAACTAATTGACAAATGTATGTATGTATGTATTTCTAGAACCTGACTAACATTTCAACTGGAATGGATTTGTTCATTTAATCTATGAGGACAAAAGAAACGCTCTGAAGTTTTGTGGATATGATTTTCTTTGTTTTATTTTCTTTGTTTTTAGTTAAAATTCTTTTTTGTTTGCCCTAAATTTGGGTTTAGAGGGCGTTTTTTTTTGAAAATAGTTTGAGCGGAAAGACAAAAGTAATGCCTCGTTGAGTAAAAAAAAAAAACACACATTCGCAGCCAAAAGTTTAATATTTGTTTGAATCAGAATAAATCATTTTGGAATGACAAATAAGGTAGGTTGAGAGAAAATATATTTACATTCAGTTTGAAAATCAAGTTTGTTTGTTTTTATTTGTTGAAAAATGAAATGGAAAATAAAGTTATTTTTTTTAAATCAATTTTTTGGGGAAAAAGCTTTTTATGAAATTAGTTATTCTAAAATCTGTTTAAAGTTTAAATTGCTTAACTATTAGAAGTTCATTTTTTAGTTTCAATTTCAATTTAAGATTTTAGGCGCCAGTTATAGCTTTCATTGAAATCCATCATTGAAACACAAATCAGTGAAACAGTGGAATATTTTCTGACAGGTCGGTTATAGCTATCATGAAATTTTATTTCATTGAAAATTCCATTCCCTATAAAAAAAACAACTTTGAGGTTAAAGTCGATCATTGAACGAAAAACTGACAGACGAGAATAGGAAGAGAAAGGAATACATTTCATTGGAACGAATGTGTTCCACTTTTGGGAACAAAATATCAGCTGTTCATTGAAAACGATTTTCATCATTGAAAAACAAAAAATGATTTTATATGAAAGTTGTAAAGAAAACTAAACATTTTTTTCACTAAAAAAATTATATAACTGACAACCATCATTTTGGTACCAAAACGCCATCAGTTTTATTTGTTTAAGTGCTTCAAAATTGAAAGACAAAATTTTCAATGATGGTTTTCAATGAAAGCTATAACTGGCGCCTTAGTTAGTACAGAAAAGATATACTTTTTCATGAGATTGAAATATAATAGCTTATTGATTGCTTGGGATGGGATTTATATAATATGTATATGTATGTGTATTTGTTTTGCCCCCTGTTAAATTTTTGGATTCGTTAAACTCGATTCTAGATAAAGAAAATGAAAATGATGAAGATGAAGAATTTTAAATATTAAAATTACTTCGGTTTTAAGTGGAGTGAATAAATAAAATTCAATTAAAAGGAGGTCACTTGCCTAGGCTTAGATAGGTATTTGCAAACTTTTACATTTTCTCGGTGGCAACACTGGGATGTAGCTGAAATAGTACAAACGTTTTGAGATTTGATGTACACTATTATAACTTCAATAACATAAACGGAAAGTAAAAATATTACCAACACGACTTCGTGTTGTGAAGGTAGCTGCAGTAGTTTAATTATACAAGAATAACAATAATGTTTGTGGTATCGTTCAGTTAATTCCTGCCATATCTCAATTTTCATTAATATATTTTATGCTTATGAATGATATTGTAACACCATTTAACCTAATTGAAAAGTCATTGTAACTTTTTAAATTGAAGTTGTTTACGCAAAAGTTTTAAAAAACATTATAGTATTTTCTGTAGTTACAATAGTTACAACGAAGTTATAATTATTTTCTTTACGTTTTATGTTTTCTTGAATTTTTCTCATGAAGCATAATTTGAATTATTGATTTTCCTGTTTTCCATAATATTTTATTAATTTTTAAAACAAAAGCAGCTGCCACTGCCTGTATATCTGAAATATAATTCATTTAGTGTTGCTTGCAACACATCCATAATTTGAAAGATGCAAATACATTAATATGTACGTATCAACACTTAAACCTTTATTCTTGTTATAATTTAGTTTTTAATAATATTTTGTGAAATATATTTGTAACAACTAGGGCTGGCCACAAGATGAGACTCGGCGAGACTTTTGTAATCGAAAATTTTCAGTCTCGTCTCGGTCTCGTGTCGGTCTCGTATAATTAAGTCTCGTCCCGGTCTCGTCTCCGTAAAATACGATTTTCGGACAACCTGTTGATTATGTGCAGAACAAAATAAATATTTAACTGAAATTGGATTTTTTAACTATCTGTAAATTTCGGTCCAAATATACAGTCTCGTCTCGGATGCTTAAAAGGCAGCCTCGTCTCGTCTCATCAAGTCTCGTCTCGTCTCGTCTCGTCTCGTCTCGTCTCGTCTCGTCTCGTCTCGTCTCGTCTCGTCTCGTCTCGTCTCGTCTCGTCTCGTCTCGTCTCGTCTCGTCTCGTCTCGTCTCGTCTCGTCTCGTCTCGTCTCGTCTCGTCTCGTCTCGTCTCGTCTCGTCTCGTCTCGTCTCGTCTCGTCTCGTCTCGTCTCGTCTCGTCTCGTCTCGTCTCGTCTCGTCTCGTCTCGTCTCGTCTCGTCTCGTCTCGTCTCGTCTCGTCTCGTCTCGTCTCGTCTCGTCTCGTCTCGTCTCGTCTCGTCTCGTCTCGTCTCGTCTCGTCTCGTCTCGTCTCGTCTCGTCTCGTCTCGTCTCGTCTCGTCTCGTCTCGTCTCGTCTCGTCTCGTCTCGTCTCGTCTCGTCTCGTCTCGTCTCGTCTCGTCTCGTCTCGTCTCGTCTCGTCTCGTCTCGTCTCGTCTCGTCTCGTCTCGTCTCGTCTCGTCTCGTCTCGTCTCGTCTCGTCTCGTCTCGTCTCGTCTCGTCTCGTCTCGTCTCGTCTCGTCTCGTCTCGTCTCGTCTCGTCTCGTCTCGTCTCGTCTCGTCTCGTCTCGTCTCGTCTCGTCTCGTCTCGTCTCGTCTCGTCTCGTCTCGTCTCGTCTCGTCTCGTCTCGTCTCGTCTCGTCTCGTCTCGTCTCGTCTCGTCTCGTCTCGTCTCGTCTCGTCTCGTCTCGTCTCGTCTCGTCTCGTCTCGTCTCGTCTCGTCTCGTCTCGTCTCGTCTCGTCTCGTCTCGTCTCGTCTCGTCTCGTCTCGTCTCGTCTCGTCTCGTCTCGTCTCGTCTCGTCTTGTCTTGTCTCGTCTCGTCTCGTCTCGTCTCGTCTCGTCTCGTCGTGTCGTGTCGTGTCGTGTCGTGTTAGAAGATATGAAAACAAAAAAATTTAATGAAGGTAACTAAAACGATTTACCAACTTTCGACTAAACAACATCATCAAGAACAAGTTCAAACTTTTGTACAACCCATTTAAAGCATTTGGAATGACAAAGTTACAAATATTTTTTCGTGTACAAAAAAAAAAAAACAGATTTACAATAGATTTTGTTTTGGTTTTCTTTAATATAACAGAAAAACAACTAATTTCTTGTTATAAATCGAAATTTGTGCTATTCGGGCTCAACTCTGGAGTTCACTTGCTCTGGAGGTCACTTGTTCCTTTAAGTTGAAAATGAAAATGGACTAAAATCCACTAAAAGCTATTTTGAATCATTGAATTTCTCCTCTACTCCTCTAGACAATCACATTTACACCAAAATTTAAGCAAATTCGTTCAACCGTTCAATATACAGAGTGTCCATTAATTCTTCAATAGAATTTAAGGGCATTATTCTGTCGTATATTCTAAAAAAAAAAACATCGTTCCACATTAAGGGCCTATCTCGAATGTTGATAACATTTATCGGGGATTTAAAATTGTCTTACTTTGGTGTACTTTTACCTATGTTACCGGTAGTTGATCTTTTAGTACTATTGATAGAAACTTTGTCTAAGCCTTTATTTTTAGAAGAAATACCAGCCTTTGTAATTGCCTTCAAATACATTTCATATCCAGTTTTCCTGCCCATGCTAATTTTTTGAACAAAAATTTCTCCAGAAAATGCGTTATCAACATGATGTTTTACTTGTATGTAACAATATACTGACAATCACAATAAAAATCAATAACAAGTTTGCCGGAAAATCCATAAATCTTTTGATAATTTGGAAAACAAGCAGCAGGTAAAATTTAAAAAAAGTTTTTTTTTGCTTTAAGCTCGAAAAGCTATGAATACAAATTATTTGTTTTAGATAATTTTTTAGTTATGTTTTTAATTAAAACAGTTATAACAGGTGCACTTTGACCTTCTGTGGTTTGAATACATGCTACCAAAATTACCACTTAAGTTGAATTCTACAAACTGTTTGGAGTTGTTGCGAAATGATATAATCAGAACTTCTGGAAAGCATTCCATTGCTTCAACTATCTTCATTTTATTTCTAATTTGATGGTGCTTCAGCCCACTATGGTCGAGAGGTTAAAAATTGACTAGATGAAGAGTACGCAGTTATCGTTGGATAGGAAAAAATTAGAACAGTTCAATGGCCTGCAAGATATCCTGATCCCACAATATTGGATGTTTTTGAATGGGGAAGAATGAAGTAAATCTTTTTTATTCAACCAAAATAGCAACTACTCTAAGTGATTTAGAAGAGCGCATGCTCGAAGCGATTTCAGAAGTCAGAAGTGAGGAAGATGCTAGCATCATTAATATCAATATCAGTGAAATACGAAAACGAGCTCTACCATGCATACAAAACGAAAGAGAACTCTTTTGGCAAACTATTGTATTAACCTATTTTATTAATAATTGACAATAGTTCCTAAGATTTTTTGTTTTGTTTAGAATAATTTTTTTTTAATCTTAGCGTAATATTTATACATAATTACGGAGGCGCGTTATAATTTCGCGAAGTACCTCCAATTAGGGCTGGCCACGAGACGAGAAAAGTCTCAGACTGGCTTTTAAGCAACCGAGACGAGATTGTGTATTTGGACAGAAATTAACAGAGTTTAATAAATTAAAAAAATCCAATTTCAGTTAAATATTTATTTTCTTCTGCACGTATTCAAACTATAATCGAAAATATTTCGATTCAATAATCAAGAGGTTGTCCGGAAAACGTATTTTTCGGAGACGAGACCGAGACGAGACTTAATTATACGAGACAGAAACGAGACCGAGAGGAGACTGAACATTTTAGATTTTAACGAGACTGAGACGAGACTTACAAAAGTCTCGCAGAGTCTTGTCTCGTGACCAGGGCTACCTCCAATACATTTGTGATAAAACAAAACGTGCACTTAAAATTCACAATTATTTCACCGAAAAATATATAATTCCCTTATTCTGTACGAAAATAAAAAATAACATATCTTGTTGACATTACACACTTATTTAAGTCTTACAATACTTATAAGTACTTCAAATAAAATAATCCATAAACAGACAAAAAATATGTTGTGCAACTATTATATTTTTATTCTTCGATTGTAATATGCACACTAATACTAACAAAAAGCTGTCAAGGGTGCTCCTTAACAGCTTTCAAATGCATATTAAAGAGCTTAAAATCTACTAAGTCACTGATAACGAGCTGATTAAAAACAGGAATATGCTCTAAATGTCAAAGAATTTGCTGTAAGAGAGCTCTAAAATGGCTATAAAGGCGCAACTAGAGCTAATTCTCGAAGTGACGAGCTTTATAGAACTTGTAGAAAAACTGCACATTTTAATTTCGATCATTTTAGTTTCAGTATAACGGTTTCTGCGAAAAAAAAAAACTTGTTACTGACTCGTTGCTTAAAAATTTTTTTTTGATTAATTGGCGTATTTTATTTTGAAAAGTTTATCATAGAAAAGTTTTAAGAAAACCGCTTTATTCGTTTAGACAGACAGAATTTCGGAACTTTTTTTTCGCGTTCTCATCGTAATGTTAGGGAAAGTTATTGTCTCGAGTGCGAATTTATTTAACAATTTCAATACTTGCCCTATAGTACCTACATGCATATATCGCAAATAAAAATGGTATCAGCCTTCATCATAGAAAGTAGTTAAGTTGGAGTAGATATGAAACAAAATGTACAAACAAAAATTTCGAAATAACTTTTTGTTTCGTATTTTCGGGCCTCTTGAAAAACCTGGGCCAGAGGCCATTTCTCTTCTTCCCCCTTCCCTGGTGATGGTGCTGATTTCGATTACTATTAGTCGGCAAAAACAATTATACGTAAACAAAAATGTTAACCTTGAAGGTCATAACATTTGCTCATTTAGCTTTTATCCCTCTGATGTAGTAAGTGCTATATTTACTCCCAAAAAACTTTTAAGTGTCTAAGTAAAGACTATGAAATAAGAAATGCTATCAATCAAACATAACATAGGTAAGATATGTAGATGAAGGTACATGACCTGAAGGAAATACCTTTTCAGTACATCACCTAAATTCTAAAGTAACACATTAGCAGGAAGGTATACACTTACCTTCACATTCTCCACATATCTTTGTCAGGAGAGTGTATTTCTATGTCTTTTGTACAAATATAATCCCATGTGATGAGTTATTTAACAAATTTGTCAACCCAACAAGCCCATTAACATAAAATCAAACACCAAGGGAAGAGATTTACTTGATTTAATAGAAACCATATAACACATGAAAACTATTGTTTGTTTTAAACAAGGGCAACCTAATTGAGTTTTTCTGATACATAACCTTTACAAACCTTTGATATCACCCAAAAAAACAAATTAAATCAAATAACCACTTATTACAACTATTAGGACTAACGAGTATTAATTGAGTTTTAAAAGACTTATCTTCAGTTGTTTCGAAAAACTACCATTTATATTTATCTTACCACCAAATTTCAAAATGGGCTTGATTATTCGGAATATAGCTATCTTCGTTGCTGATTTTAATCCTAGAAACCAACATATTAATTAGATACACTTTATTCAAATCTTTGTTGGGCGCCATTTATTGCTTAAAAAAAAAAGAAATAAGAACCCTTCAACTAATAACAAAACAAAACATTTAAAATTGTATCCTCAATAATGTTGTTTTCAAAATCTTAATGAAATGAAATGCTATGGGTCTTAAAACCTTTACACCAAAAGGTCATGCCATGGGATAAACTTTTGCTATACACGTTTCTTTTACACTAAAGGATAAAAGGATTTTATATTCAGCTTAAGTTTTTTTTTTGTAGTAGAATTAATTTTTAATTTTTATTCACTATTGAATTCGACTTTCGACAGCTCTAGAATTTTATAATACAGTGCAGAGAACAAAAAATTGGATATTCTAAAAAATATATTAGGTTTTTTGCCCACCTCAATGGCTTCGTCAGTAACAAAATGGTAAAACAGGTGGTTAAACTGCAATAGTAGCCCTAGATGCGTTCAAGGTCATGAAAAGGTCATAAGAAGGCTCTGTTATTTGACCGATACAAATGAAGACTCAGTGACAGTAAGTATTAGAAATATAGCTGTCCTCCAGATTTATAAACTCCCGCAGCTAATTCAGATTTTTCCAAGCAAGGAATATCTAAGCTAGTCTAGAAAAGTTAAGGGATAGGTAAGTACCAACATCGTCTCACAGACAGGGACTGAGAAAAAAGACTCTTAAGGATCCATCAGAGATAGCTGAACACCACATACAGCAAATACTGCACGGTTTGGAGTGAGTTGCAAATTGTCAATGTCATATTCTAGAACTCCGTCCACCACCATACCAACATCCAGAAGAGGCAACAAGCGATCAAGTCAGGATCAGAAGCATTGAAGGACACCAAAATAATTATTGGAAAATATGCCCCATTTCCGGAATCATCAGTCACAAGCACAACAACATTGAAGCAACATCAACACAGAGCAAAGTGTCAGCGTTTGCAAGCTCCTTCGAGGGAATCCCTACACTAAACCCATCTAATGATCCACCGTTTCTGAAGTCGAGGCATTCATCCAGCAAAATCTAGAAGTAGTGGTTTTGTTGAATCCAATGTATCAAGTGACCCAACTAATAGCACATAATCTCTGCATTATGGCGAAGGCAGCAAATATAATTAAAAATACAAATTGAAACAGTCAGACGGACCAGACGGAGTCTAATTACATCCTGAAAATGCTGTACTGATGGAATTTTTAAAGATCATTATGAACTGAACTGTATTAATGATTGCTACTTCCCCAAAAGCGGAAAACAGCAAAAAAGTCACCATCCTGAAGAAACGCGCTTGCAACTTGGTGTCCAATAACAGACCCATTTCCCTCGTGAACAACATAAGTTAAATACTGGAAGAAGTATTACCTCGGAGGCTAAAGAGGTTTTACAGCGAAAACCCCATCATCACCTTTGGATGTTTTCTGGATGTCATGAAAGCATTCAACTTCCAACAACGTATGGATCAAGGTTCCATAAGCTCCTTAATCACTTACAAAAATTCTTTGTTCTTTTCTTTCTTAACCATCAAAGGTCGAAGCTAGGCCCCTTCCTCTGCAGCCTGATGAAATGTACTAACCTGTATCAGCTGGATGCGAAAATGTACTGTATGCTAATGACTTCCTTACCATTACACATGCCACATCAATATCTCATCTGGTAGATTTATGCAAAGTTGAGTTCCACATCAACAGACTCTACCCCTTTGACAAGAAATAGGGCATCCGGATGAATACCTCTTATCTCTTAACTCTCTTAGCTTATGTGCTTTGGGACACCTCTGCAGAAGCCTGCTACTGAAACTTCCGGACGAATCTACCGATCTACGTTAGCAGCCAAAAAGAAAGTGAAGTACCTGGGAATGCTAAGGTTCAACCCGCACTCACGAATTATGCTCAAAAAAGGCAACTGGACCTTCCAATGACTGCAACCAGATCCTCCACGAGCGAGTACCTCTAAAAAACATTCGAACCTAGACCTCCAACATGATTGTCTAAGGTAGATTATAGAATCATTGAACAATTTGTACCGGCTACCAACAAAAACGCCCAAATACCCGCGCAGAAAAACAATCTAGTTTTCGAAAAGGCACTAGAGAGTTTTAAATAGATTCTGGCAAGGGGCTAGCAAGGGTTTCAAAAGTCTAAAACAAGGGCCTTGGCGATTATGAAGCCTTTTGCCTCGTCAGCCAAACAAAAAAAAGTTTGCTTATATGGAATCCCGCGATCTTGTGCTTGTCAATACGACGCGCTACCCACTGAGCCAACTCGCTATACAGATCTCTCACACCCATCGTAAAAAGTGTGATATGAAAAAGAAGACAGACGAAAGAGACAAAAATGTGTCGTATGATACTGAAATTGCATGGTGCTTATAAAATATTTGTTTTTGGTGAACAAGAGACATCCTATACCAAAACATGTTCGACAAGTTTTTATTAGGGCCTCACGAGTGTTTGAAAAGTTCCCTTCGTCTTAATGTTTGGTACTGAAATCCAACAAGGGCTTGCCAAGTATCTGGCAAGTTTTCCTCTTCTAGATTTTCCCTAACAAACTAGAAAGAAACTTCGCAAAATTCCAGATAGCTAGCTCAAGTCAATTCTTATTTCAAGGCTCCTTTTGATTTTCGCAATGTTTTTCTTCTCCTATCAGCCTGGAACATCTCAAGACTTTCAAAAAAATATATATTTTTTTCACACAGTACTGTAGTGAGAGTTATCCTTCTTTAATATGCCAACATGAACACTGAACACAAACCCATTTCAACTTCATCGATGAAAACAAAAACTTTTTGAGCTGATTTTAACAAAATGGAAAAGAAGGTCTCACCGAAGGTATCAATTTGTAACCAAAATCTCTAGGGCTAAATAAAAAAAGGTGACCAAGAAATTAACACACAACGTGTATGTCGAAGTCGAGCAATAAAATAATTCCCTATTGGGATTGTTGAAGGATTTTGGTATATTTGTTTATAAACCGGGTTGTGTTATACCTTCTCGTATATGTGGTTGTTTGTGTGTAAATCCGAGGAATCCTAGGCACAGCTTTTTATGTAGACTCATAAATATTTCATGGCGTTCGAAAAAAAAAAGCAAACAGCACGAAACACCAAACCATGAGCAGTTTGATATCGCTAAAGTCTTTGGGGATGAAGAATTTCTTAAGTCAGAGGATCTGAAACAGTTAAACGGAGCTGGCTGGTTTGATGGTATAGGTTAGGTATGAGAAGGGAGAAAAATCTAATTGAAATTCGTAGTGGAGTTTCCTTTTGAGAAAAATGTTTTATTGAATCTCATTTTCTTTCTTTTTCTTTTGTTTCATTGTGGAAAATATTCATGCGAATCGGTGTTACTGTGGAATACCAAAAATGGCGCTATGAAATAACACTTTTAATTTTTTGCGTGTTTCTGTCAGGTATTTTACCTAACCAGAGACGCTCATGAAGAAACAGAGGGAAAGCCATAAAGTGGCAACAATTCATCGCACTTGAACGAATGACAGTTTTCTAGAGGTTTGAGTTTTTGTCTTTATATTGGTAAATACTTTATTATTGTGAACTGTGAAGCAAATTACTTTAGCTTATTGTAATGGAAAATATTTCGCAAGATATTAATGGCTGATGAATGATTCATTCGAGATACAATCGATTTAAGTGTTTATCTACGTTCTGCTGATGAATTAATGAACTTTAACCCAAGAGATATTGATGTATTTTTTTTTTTTTTTTTTTTTTTTTTTGTTTGAGCGCGCACTAAAGGGATTTGGCTGCCCTTAAAATGTTTAAACACAGTGCGAGCGTTGGGAAAATAGGGAAGGATTTAAGAGGAGATACCGATGCACATTGGTTTTGAACCTCTGAATATTAAAATGGTCGGGAAAGATAGAGCCGGGTAAAGCATTCCACATTCGGGTAGTGCGGCTAAAAAAAGAATCTCTATACTTGACAGTACGTCCGAAGTTGGACTCGAGGGTAAACTGATGTGCATTCCTAGAAGTACGAGTATTACGGTTGAATTGTCTTAGGGGAGGAATGCAGCTGGCTATTTCACTAGAACAGTGTTTATAAAAGTAACGGTAAAATAATGTTAGACATGAAACATCGCGGCGGTGTTCGAGGGATGCAAATGTTTCTGTTATATTTCTGTCACCTATCATTTTCAAAGCTCTTTTTTGAATCCTATCTAAGATACTCAAGTGGGTTATTGGGGCACCTGCCCAAATATGAGAATTGTACTCAAGTTTCGGACGGATAAATGCTTTATAGATTACAGCCAGATCAGAAGGGGAGAAAAATTTCTTGCATCGCCGAAGAAAGCCTAAGCATTTAGCTGCATTTTTGGCGACGTCGAATATGTGTTCGTTCCACAGAAGGTGGTCTGTGATACACATACCGAGGACTGAAAGCTTTTCGGTTTCTTCAATTCAAGTGCCGCTCATGGATAGCGGCATGGGAGGTGTGTTTCGTTTTTATGACAGAAGACAGCATTGAGTTTTCGAAGCATTAAATTCTACGCGGTTTTTGATTCCCCATTGGACAATGCTGTCGAGATCAGAATTTAATGAGCTAATCATACGCTGCCGTTCTAGTTCCACATCCGAAGGACATGGATGTGAATCTGAAAACGAATATAAGAAGCTGAGGGTGCTGTCGTCAGCGAAACAGTTTAATGGATTAGAAGTTTCAGACAAAAGATCATTTATGAATATAAGGAAGAGAGTCGGAGACAAAACGGAGCCCTGGGGCACACCAGCGTTTATTTTGTGAATTTCAGACTTGAAACCGTCCAATACAACTTGTATTGATCGGTCCGAAAGGTAATTTCTAATCCAACGAAGAAGAGATTCATCGAAACCAAATGCGCGCATTTTCGATAAGAGAGCTTGGTGCCAAACTCTATCAAACGCCTTAGAAATATCAAGCGCAATAATCTTACTTTCTCCAAAGCGATGTAAAGATTTGTTCCACTGTTCGGTGAGATATACCATCAGATCACCAGTGGACCTATTGCTACGAAAGCCGTACTGCCGGTCATTAAGAAGCTTTCGTTCTTCAAGATATTTCTTGAGCTGAAAATTAATCAGCGTTTCCATGACCTTGGAAAGAAGGGACGTTAATGCAATTGGCCGATAGTTTGAGGGTGAAGAAGATACGCCTTTTTTAGGGACAGGCTGGACAAATGCTGTTTTCCATCCACTCGGAAAGAGACCAGTAGAATAGGACAGATGGAAAAGCTTACGCAGTGGTTTTGCCAGCGTTGAAGAACACCTCTTCAGAACAATGGGAGGGATACTATCCGGGCCAGCGGATTTGTGTATGTCGAGGTCTTTTAGAACTCTAGCAACTGCACGAGTGCGAAAGAAGATTTGACCCATAGAATCGTTTACGCTCTCAAGTGCAGGCGGAGTTCTATCACTTGCTGGCAGCGTCGAATTAACAGCAAACTGTGCTGCAAGCAAATTGGCTTTATCTTGCGAGCTGACAGCAGGTGTGCCGTTGAAGACGAGTGTTGGAACCGAAGACGAAGTAGTGTTTCGAATATTTTTTACAAATGACCAAAAATTTTTACTACTATTGGGACATTGTAGTATTTTTTGCCTTAATTTTTGGTCATGCAAAAATTTGGTTCGTTGAATATGAGCGTTACAGGTCTTCCTGGCTTGTTGAAACTTCTTCCGGTTTTCCTCAGTAGGATTGGCTTTGTAACTACGGAAACTTACTTCTCTGACCCTAATAACCTCTTTACAGCTCGAATCAAACCATGAGTTTTCTTTGGGTTTGATAGATTTTACCCTATTCGGGATAAAATTTCTCATTCCACAAAGAATTAAGTTTGTTATCATATCTGCACTGGCATCTACGTCACTATCGAGGAAGCACAGTGACCAGTTAAAGTTACTGAAGAAACCGTTGAGACCGTCCCAGTTGGCTTTCTCGTATTGCCAAACGGTTCTCGTTGGTACTTTCTCTTTAACTGAGTTTTGTTGGCACGAGAAATTAGCAGATATGACACAATGGTCTGATGTGCCTAGTCTGATGTGCCTAGAGGCGATAATACACTAACAGTGTATTTATCAGGGTCAGAGGTAAGAAACATGTCAAGTGTGTTGGCGGATTGACCTGCAACATCAGGGATTCGAGTTGGCTCGTCAACAAGCTGAGTCAGGTGGTTTAACTCAGCAAAGAGCTCAACATACCTTCCTTCGGGTGTTGTCTGGCCAGAAAAGCGAAGCCAACTAGAATTGTGTACATTGAAATCGCCCGCAATGACGATTTCAGTGTGAGGATAATGGGCAACAATTCTTTGGATGGAGTCGGACAGAGCATCAAACTCGTTACAAGTTGAATTTCTGTCCAGATTGGGGCTTCGATAAACGAAACAAGTGTGAATGATGTGCTTATTTACCGTAAATTTTAACCACATGAAATTAAAGTTTGTGTTAGAACACAAACCATATTGTGGTTGAAGTTGGTATGCTACATCATTTCTTATATAGACGGCAAGACCATGGTGGGGAAAGAATAATGGCACTAAGTTGTACCCAAATAAATTAAATTCCGAATGATCAGAATTTTCACCTATCTGAGTTTCACTCAGTGCCAAAACAGCTGGCCTGTTTTGCACAGTATAGACATACGCAGCATAGAAATTTTTTCTGAGTCCACGAATGTTGCTATAATCAACCCTACACTTACCTGCCATTAAAAAATTCAAAACTAACTAAAAACCAACTCGGACAATTACCTAAATTCAACGTCACCTCTAAATTCCAATTTGAACTTTTCAATTACAATTTATCACCAGTGTTATGCCTTAGTGACAAATTGCACTGAACCGCCCCTGGTTATTTAGAGAGACGAACAATTATCTATCCGAGATCATGTTAACTTAATCCCTGCGCGCAGTGTGCGGGGGTTACACGCACAATGCTGCAACGATTTAGTTAACTCAACTGCGAGAGAAGATGGGAAGGAAAGGGAAGGATTAAACCACTCGTTGTGCTTAGGTGTTGTTATTGTTTTTCTTTGTCTTTTAAATATATTGATGGAACATGCACTTGCACTGATGTGTATTGCGCGACATGAGTTGGAGTTGTTTTATTTTTATTTTATTTTTTTTTTTGTGGGTAAGTAGGTAGGTATATATAATGTATGGCTTATTATATATATTTTTTTTTTTTTTTTTTTTAATTTGAACAAGAAACACAGAATTACTTAGATTGTAACAGTGACACCAGAAAGAAAACAGATTAAGCAAAACGAAGGGACTTTGACTTCCGACGGGACTAAACAGCGTGTGCAGCCGATGGGAGGCAGTTCGGTACTGAACTATAGGTACCTACTGTACATATACGTACATATATAAAGTTAACAAGACGTTTCCGAAAATGTATAGAAAAATATATATGTATATCTTTTCTTCTTAGTTGCTATTTAATTGCAAATTAATTACTTATAATAAAAAATAATAATTTTTTTTTTTTATATTCCACGCGCGCAAAAAGGGTTATGGCTACCCTTAAAATGTTTTTAACACAGCACGAGCGATTAGGTAAGTAGGAGAGGATTAAGAAGGAGAAACCGATGCACATTGGTTTTGAAGGTTTGCACATCGAAATGGGAGGGGAAAGTCGAGCCAGGTAAAGCATTCCACATTCGTGTGGTGCGACTGAAGAAAGAATCTCTGTACATTACAGTACGTCCGAAGTTGGGCTCGAGGGTGAACTGATGGGCGTTCCTAGCAGGGCGAGTATTACGCCTACGGTTGAATTTTTTAAGGGGAGGAATGCAAGTGGCTATTTCACTAGAACACTGATTATAATAATAGCGATAAAATAGAGAAAGACACGAAACATTACGGCGGTGTTCGAGAGATGTAAATGTTTCTGTTATAGATCTTTCGCCTATCATTTTTAAAGCTTTCTTTTGAATTCTGTCCAACAAACTGAAGTGAGTTTTCGGATCTCCTGCCCAAACATGAGAATTGTATTCAAGTTTTGGACGAATAAAGGCTTTGTAGATCACAGCCAGATCAGAAGGGGAAAACAACTTCTTGCATCTACGGAGAAACCTTAACACTTAGCAGCCGTTTTTGGCGACATCAAATATGTGGTCATTCCAAAAAAGGAGGTCTGTGACACACATACCGAGAACTGAGAGCTGTTCGGTTTCCTCGATGCAAGTGCCGCCCATGGATAGCGGCATTAGGATGGGTTTCGCTTTAATGACAGAAGCTAACATTGAGTTTTAGAAGCATTAAATTCTACGCCGTTTTTGATTCCCCATTGGACAATGCTGTCGAGATTAGAATTTAATGAGCTTATCATACGCTGCCGTTCAAGTTCCACATCCGAAGGACATGGATGAGAATCTGTAAACGAATATGAGAAGCTGAGGGTACTATCGTCAGCAAAACAGTTTAATGGATTAGAAGTTTCAGACAAAAGATCATTTACAAAAATAAGCAAGAGAGTCGACGACAAAACGGAGCCCTGGGGCACACCAGCATTTATTTTGTGGATTTCAGACTTGAAACCGTCCAATACGACTTGTATTAAACGGTCCGAAAGGTAATTTCTAATCCAACGAAGAAGAGGTTCATCGAAAGATTTGTTCCACTGTTGGTGAGATATACCATCAGATCCCCAGTGGACCTATTGCTACGAAAGCCGTACTGCCGGTCATTAAGAAGCTTTCGTTCCTAGAGATATTTCTTGAGCTGGAAATTAATCAGCGTTTCCATGACCTTGGAAAGAAGGGACGTAAGTGCAATTGGTCGATAGTTAGAGGGTGAAGAAGATACGCCTTTTTTAGGGACAGGCTGGACAAATGCTGTTTTCCATCCACTTGGAAAGAGCCCAGTAGAGTAGGACAGATGGAAAAGCTTACGCAGTGGTTTTTCCAGCGTTGAAGAACACCTCTTCAGAACGATGGGAGGGATACTATCCGGGCCAGCGGATTTGTGTACGTCGAGATCTTTTAGAACTCTAGCAACTGCACGAGTGCGAAAGAAGATTTGTCCTATAAAATCATTTACGCTCTCAAGTACAGGAGGAGCCATGACACTTTCTGGCAGCGTCGAATTAACAGCAGACTGTGCCGCAAACAAATTGGCTTTATCTAACGAGCTGACAAAAGGGGTGTTATTGAAGACGAGCGTTGGAACCGAGGACGAGGTGGTGTTTCGTATGTTTTTTACAAATGACCAAAAAATTTTACTACCTCTGGGACATTGAAGAATTTTTTGCCGTAATTTTTGATCATGTAAAAATTTGGTTCGTCGAATATGAACGTTGCAGGTCTTTCTAGATTGTTGAAACTTTTTCCGGTTTTCCTCAGTAGGGTTGGCTTTATAACATCGGAAGCTTACTTCTCTAACCCTAATAACCTCTTTACAGCTCGAATCAAACCATGAGTTTGCTTTTGGTTTGATAGATTTCACCCTATTCGGGATAAAATTTACAAAATATTTTTTTTTTTTAATTTTTTTGTTTTTTATTCAAAAATGTTCGAAATTTTACCATTTTTGAAGACGTCATATCGTTTAGCTGATGCGTTATACGCAAAAAAGTGTGGAAATTTTTCCCCTAGGGAATATTAAAATCAACAAAATAGGTTAAAAATAATTTCCGAAAAATTCGTCATTTAAGTAAAGAGCCAAAAACCGATATTTTCCACTTTTGTTTTTTTTTTTTTTAATTATGATATTATAAAAATGATGGCTTCTTGAAAAAAACTGTTATTGTATGCTTATATAATATATAACATAACGTATAAATTTAGTTCATATAATTTTCCGATGCTTACGGTTTAAAAGATATAATCAGAAAACCGGTTTTTTTGACAGTTGACACTAGCAATATCTTGTGACTTAGGACTCGTAAGGAAAAAAGTGCCATATTTTTTTTGAAGAGAATATTAGATATTTAAACTGAGCTTAAATTTTTTTTCAACAACTTGTGCTTTTAAGAGTAAAAATCAAAAAAACAGAAATTTGAAATTTTGTTGTTGTTGTTGTTGTTGTTGTTGTTGTTGTTGTTCTGAAGAAAAAAATAATAATGTTTTCTTTTAGGGATTCACATAATGTACAAACTTAGCATTCAGATGTATTCAAAAATTTGAACCATTTAGGAGTTAGACGTGAAAAACGACCATTGTTCCAAATGTCGATATTTTCTTAACGGTGGTGGGTCGTAAAAAAAAAGTGACAACTTTTTTTTGCAAATGACATAATTGTGTGAAACACTTTTCGATAGCATTTACCTGTTCTGAGTTTTATGCGAAAAACTGATATTTTTGACATTTAACCTTGTATAACTATTGATGCGCACACGATTTGGCAATAGACTTTCGTGGTAGTATTTCTTATGCCAAAATAAAGACAATTGCGTTATAAATACCTTCACTTGGATTTTTTAGGCAGACTGGCCATTTTTTTTTGTTCATTTTGCCTGGGCTAAATTTTACCAATGTTGCAGAAAAATTCTTAGATTTACCGCTAAATTCACGAATTTTGTTATTTCGAAGTTCTACTGTACATCAAACCTAATACTTTACTTATACCCATCCTCAAGGACAGGAACGAGGAATAATAATCATTATATCTTATCCTTAAACTATCCTCTTTTATTTAGCTCATTTTGTTCTTTTAAGTTCTCTAAATTATATTGACTATCCTTGTGGCTGTCCAGAGTGATGATGGTTGTAGTGAAGAGTAATATCAACCATCAGAATGTATAAGAAAAGAAGGAGTAACTCTGTTTTCCATAGCATCATCATCATATTTATATATATATATAAATAATAGATACATATCTGTATCGCTGTATATTTTTACATGTTCTTATTATAATTTCTATTGTCTTATGTTTTTCCTTATACCAGTTGTGGCCTTCTTGTTCTTGAAGACTTTTTATCATTTAACATTCTCTTAAGGGCAGGTAGCTAATTCATGTAAAAAAAGAGTTTACATTTAAAAAAAAATCAAATTCGAATTATAGCTTTAGTGTCGCATACTAGCATTTAAGAACGCTCATAAATCTAAGTCTTTATTTGTATCAACTTCCAAGTACAGGATGACGCACGAATCGTGCTACAAAAATAAAACGTAATAACTTTTTTTCTGTGGGAGTAATCGGCTTATTTTTTTTTTATTTTGTAGGTTACTATTTAGATTTATAAAAATGGATGCTTGGGATACGGAGAAAAGAATTTGGATAGTGCAACGGTACCATGCTTTGCAGTCCGTCATTTCCGTCCAAAGGGAATTTAGGCGGGAGTTTGGCGGTAATCCCCCGAGTAGATGGACCATTATGAGGTTTGTAAACATGTTTTGCCGAATCTGGAAGCATCGCACGAAGGCCGTTCCATCGAGATGCCAATGTTCGGGTTCAGGATACAATCGCAGCAGTAGCATCTGCAATACAGGCCAATCCGAGCGTTTCGACCCGAAACTTATCGGGGCAAATTGGAGTTAGTAGACGGTCATTACAACGGATACTTCATGACGATTTAAACTTGTTTCCGTACAAAGTCCAAATTACTAGCAAGTTAAACCCTCAGGATTTGCCTGTTCGCCTGGAATTTTGCCAAAAAATGATATCAATGGCCGAAGAAGACAACACATTGATCAATTGTTTGTTCATGTCTGATGAGGGCCATTTTGATCTTAACGGCAATGTAAACAAGCAAAATTGCCGTATATGGAATGAGTCTAATCCATAAATGCTCCATGAGACGGAACTGCACCCAGAACGAGTCACTGTGTGGTGCGCAGTTTCATCAAGGTGTATTGTCGGGCCGTACTTCTTTGAATAAAACGGTGTAACCGTTACTGTCAATGGGGACCGTTATTTAAAGATGTTGAAGGAGTTTTTTTTACCCAGAACTGCGCCGAAGACGTATACCATTCAACAGCGTTTGGTTTCAGCAAGATGGAGCAACTGCACATATAGCCAGACCAGTTATGGCGGAGCTAAACAAACAATTCGCAATTAATTTCTAGGAACTCCACTCTTCGCTGGCCCCCAAGGTCACCTGACCTGACTGCACCAGACTTCTTTTTATGGGGTTATGTCAAGCAAGAGGTGTATAAAACGAAGCCCAAGGAATTTAACTGAATTAAAGCAGTCCATAACGACAATAATTGAGGCGATCCCAACTTCAACTCTTCAGGCCGCAATGAATAATTTTTTGACCAGGTGCCGCATATGCGTGGGAGGGCGTGGAGGTCATTTGCGGTCTATAATTTTTAAAAACAACTAACTATTTAAAATAAAATTTAATTTTCTAATCAATAAAAAAAAAAATAAATGAAATACATCGATTAAAAAAAAAATTATTTGAATTTCTTATTGTACCACAATTGGTGCGCCACCCTGTAGTATATAAGCTCCAACAGTAAAACATTTATAGCTGCTTCAATCCCTTTCTAAAACAAAAAAGTCGAAATAGACAAATTAATTATTGAGCAAATTCATTCGACCATGTTTCTTAGTATTATTTCCTGGATATCCTTGGTTTATTTTTTCGTTAATATAAAACTCTCGAGGAAAAAATCATTTCACTTGTACGGGTTTTTCCTTCATTTTTGCTACATTATCATATCCATAATATATGTATGATAAGATGCCGCTACGAAGTGGAGTATTTTTTTCCACTGTGCCCTAAGCTTGAAATTATTATTTACAGCTTGCGGTTAACAAAGCTATTTTTATACTAATTTTATTTATAAAATAATAAAAAAGCAGTTTCTGTGGAGGTATAAAAATTCAAATAAAACTTATGAGCGAAAAAGAAGAAGAAATTACAGTTTAGGGTAATTGTGTTAGTGGAGACAATATAAGCTGTTGTATAGTGACTGTTGTTTGGGTATATTTGAAGTAGAAGATTATTTTTGTTATATCTTTTGCATACAAATTGTTGACTTAAGTTATATCAACAACATTGATGTAGACTTTAGAACTGCTTTGTAGATTACCATAAAAGAGGTCCTAGTATAATACTGTATTTTTAATAACCAATGTTTTGAATAAGGAAATGTGTCTGCTACATTTGAAACAATTTTATTATTTAAAATGTTTGACGAATGAGTGGTTTTTTATAGTGATTAAAAAATTCATAACTCAATCAAATCACCAACGCACGAAAGAAATCACGTTGTTACTATAGTTATTCTCAATACAGGAAGTATCGAAGTGAAATCTTTTAGAGAATGCGCACGAAACACTACAGCACTTCGTGTTTAAACTGGTCTAATAAACACTATTCGTAGATGTATTAATAATTTGTTTTTGAAAAGATTGTGTTGGAATTATTTCCAGCACCAAATTTTAAAGCTTACTTACTTTAATTTATGGCGCTAACAGCCCAGGATGGGCTTCAGCCTCAACTAACAAGCCCCTCCAGCCAGCTCTGCTCTGTCCCTATAGCTAGCCACTTCATCTTCCAGTTGCGCACACCGAGTTGGCTAATGTCGATCTCAACTTGTGCGCACCACCTGTTATGGGTTGTTCCTCTGCTGCGTACACCATCGGGGTTGGATTCGAAGACTCGTCGGGCAGGTGCTTTGCTGTCCATACGCTCCACGTGCCCCAGCCATCTCAGCCGTTGTATTTTCAGCTTTTTGACCAGGTCAACATCGCTGATGTATAGCCAGTATAGCTCGTCGTTGAATCTTCTCCTCCACACTCCTTCGATACACACCGGACCGAAAATCACAGGAAGGATCTGTCTCTCAAAGCACCGTAGCAGACTTTCCTCTGATTTTTTTAATGTTCATGTCCATGCTTCTGCCCCATAGAGCAGGACTGGGATGATAAGGGTCTCCTTAGTTCTCTGCCTTCTTGTTATTAGTCTGACGAAACAGCGGTTAGCAAGAGTAATTCTTTGTTAACGCTCTGCACTGATGTCATTTTGCGAGCTAATAGTGGAGCCCAGGTAGACAAAGTCCTTGACAATTTCAAAATCCATCGTGATATTTTGCCCGAGTCGACGATGTTGAGATTCCTTTCTTTTCTCGATGGCAGCATATACTTCGTTCTCAATAACCACCAATCCCAGGGTATCCGACAAAGTTTAATAAGCGACGTTTAGGAGACTAATTCCTCAGTAGTTGGTACATTTCAGAGCATGTCCTTTTTTATGGATAGGGCAAAGGCACACTATATGGAGGTTCCATTCATCAGACATACTTTCCTTCGACCAAATTTTGCAGATGAGTCGGTGTATGCTCCTAACCAATTTATCTCCCGCTGATTTGAATAGTTCGGCTGGTAGGCCATCCGCACCAGCAGCCTTGTTTGACTTAAGTTTAGATATCACCAGCCGCACTTCGGTTAGGTCGGGTGTTGGCCATCATCGTCCAATTTAAATGGAGTGTTCTGCCTACTAGCGGAATCTTGGCTGTCTTCGCCGTTAAGCAGTCTAGAGAAGTGTTCTTTCCAGATCCTCAGCACTGACTGTGTATCTACAACCATATTCCCACTCTCATGTCGGCAGGCTTCCGTTTTAGCTTTGTATCCTTGGGTGGATCGTTTCACCCTCTGATAAAATTTTCGAACATCACCTCTGCCAATACAATCCTCAATAGACTCGACCGTCCAATTCTTGTGCTCTCACTTTTTCCTCCTGATTTGTCGGCATTCGTCTTTCCTTTTCAGACCATAGAGCTCCCGGGCTTCTCTCTCAGCACCTCTTGTTCGAGTCTGCAGCATTGCCTGATAGGCTTCGTCCTTAGCTGCATCCGCCAACCGGCACTCTTCATCGAACCAGGGGTTTTGTGTGAAATCCTAGGCTAGTGAAACCCAGCACATCAGAGGCGGCACTTCTGGTGGCTTGTTGACAGTGTTTCCACTGGTTCTGGGTGGCGGACTTCCTGAGAGATTACGCGGTCAGCAAAAGTTCTGGCGGTCTCTTGCAATTTAAGCTTCTCGACATCGAACCCTTTCACAGCATCTGCTCTGCGTTGTGGCTTCATGGATATCCGCATACGTAGTCTAGCTACCACCAAGTTGTGATCCGAGTCAATGTTGGCCGCTCGGAACGTTCGGACATCCAAGATACTGGAAGCATGTCTCGCGTCTATCGCAAAGTGGTCGATTTGGTTGACGGTTCGTTGCAATCACGCGACTGCCAAGTCCCCTTGTGTATATTGAGGTGTGGGAAACAGGTGCTTGATATAATGACATTTCGCCCCGCCGCAAAGTCTGCCAGCCAGTATCCGTTGCCGGAAGTTTTCTTGAAAAGTCAAAGTCCTAGATCCATGAAGTTTTCAATGTTTGACTAAAAATTAATAAGAGCATTGATTTTTGAAAACGAAAATAGTACTTAATAATGTAAAATTTTGAAAAAAAAAATAGTTTGAAATTTTTTTTTTAAATTCCTAGTTTGGAAGTTAATTTTTTAAAAACTATTCACAAAAGCAACTTAATTTAAGATGTAAATTAAAGATGAGATTTTTGGCTTTCGAAAAAGGTATGGCAGGGCATTGCAAGTCTTACCGTTGTTTTAGATATTTTTTTTTTCTCTTTTAAGTCAATTTTTTAAAAAATTGCCCGCCTAAACGGAGGAAAATAGACCCCCCCTCCCATACAAACGCCGACGGCCTACCCATCGCGCTACCGTGTTTGACCAACGAATTGTTGGCATATGAATCGGGTACGGAGAAAAAAGAAAGAAACCAAATTTGACAACAGAAAGCTTGTGTGCTCTAATAAAAATGCTAGTCATTCAAATGCATTTGATAAGCAACAAAACCTGCACTGAGATGGAGCTTGACATGTGGCTTCGGTAGCGCGATGGGTAGGCCGTCGGCTTCCGAATTTCAGTCACAGTTGATCTCTTAAGTTCAATCCCCATTACGGGCAAAGCATTTCAAATAAAAATGAACATATTAAGACTCAGCACCACACAAAGAAGTCTGATGATCGGGCTGGCACTCGTGAAATAGCTATAACTTCAACCAAATAACTTGGCAGTAGAACACTTAGTTGTTGTTCTTTCAAAAAAAAAAAAAAATCAACACAAAATTTGTGTGTTCGTCTGAAAAGTTAAATAATTCAAATCAGAAAAAAAAAACAGTTGACATTTTTATTTGTCCAACTAATAATTCAAGACATTCTTTGAAATAACAAGGGCAATTCAAACAAATTACCCATTTTTTCGAGATGGTGCGGAAGTGCACGTGGGCATGGGGGAAATTACCAAAATTGGGTATTTCAACACCACTGTTCCAACCCAAACAAAATTTATAAAATTCCAAACTATAGTTCAGTTCAGTATATTAAGTCATGACTCTTATAGGAAATTAATGTGTAATGGGGTAAGAAATGTTGTTATTGTCATCGTAAGAGAAATAAAAGCTCGAATCCTTCTACAAAAAATGGGCCATCCAGATAAATACCTCCAAATCAGAGCTTGTGTGCCTCAGAAAACCCAGTGGAGGTATTCGCAGCGCAGTACAGATCCACCAAAGCATCAAAAAGGAACGTTAAGTCATCCCTTTCAAAGAGTTGCAAAGGTTCAACCCGCACTTACAATACGTGCTCAAAAAAGCCAACTGGGCCTTCAACGGACTCTACCCTATGAAACGGACTAAACCAGTTCCTGTATACGGCCTGTCATCAGCTATTCCTTCCCAGTCTGGTTCTCATTCTCGAAGACGCCCATGAAGGAACTTCAAACGTTCGAGAGAAAGCTACTAAAAATTTGCACTGGACTACATTTCGACCGGCAGCAAATATGAGACATTAAAAAAAAAGAAAGAACCCGAATAAATAACAACTAACTTGTGTGTGGCTTGTAAAAATACTAGTTGTGCAAATGCAATTGTAAATGAAAACCTTAATTTGGATGGGCCTCGAAAATTCGAATAATGAAAATAAACTTTTGGTTTTTTTTTGAGGAAATAACCTTTTTTGCGATTCTCCGGAATATCTCGTAATTGGCTTAGTTGATTTCGCTATAATTTTGCAGTACGGTAGATCTTAGTTGTACAAAAAATATTTTTTTTTTTGTATTCATTTATTCATATAATTTTGTATGCTTACACAATAAGATACATAATCTTTTAAGATGGTGATAAGCTATTAAGAGTGGAACAATTATCAGAATAAATAATGTAAAAGTTAACACAATAAATTTAACAAATCAGAGATACGAACAAGTAATCAAGATAAAAAAAGGGAAGTAAAAAATTATATTTACATAATGTATGTACATATATCCTGTAAAGGAAGAAGAAAAGAGAAGGAAGATAAGAGAAGGAGGGAAACAAGTGAAGAAAAGGGGGAAAAGTAAATGAAAATATGAGAAAAGCAAATGGAAAAAATAGTTAGGTATTTATTAGACAAAATAGATTTTCAACTTATAGATGACAAATAGGCTTTCAATTCATTGAGGAATCTTCTTTTAACGCTTAACTCTCTAATATGGAGATTAGGATAGCAAATACAAAAAATTGACGTTCCGACGTCAAGCAAAAGAATCGCGAGGGTAAGATAAGTTTAGTCCTAGCAGATGCACAAAACGTGAGTCTGTTGAAAAGGCTACAGGGTTGACGTGTATGTTGCGATGCTTGAGGAAAACTTTGCTTCAACAATTCGAGACTTTCAGCTGAAAGTGTCAAACAGGTGCCTGTATGATCACAAAAATTGTTTACTTGTTGATCGGGTGTGTATGCGGGTGGAATTGCAGTAACAAGTGGCAGTTGAGAATGATTGCTATTTTTTTTTTTTGTTTGTTCGATGGCAGTAACAGAGGGTGAGGCATAAGGTGAAATTTCTTTGCACTGGCGAGATTTTGGCCAACGGGACATTTTATAATTTATTTGGCAAGTGAGTTTATATGTAGGTAGTTTATAAAAAGATCTTATGAAAGTATTAAATCAAATTTTAAGACAAAATATCCAAGATGACAATATGATCTTTTTTTTCACTATTTTTGCCACAATAACTAGTAGTTGTAGAAACAGTAAAATTAGTTAGATATAACAAAATCAACAGAGAAGCAAAAGAAACACGTCTACTCAGTAGCTATTATCTTATTGGTCTTTTCTGATTTGCATTTAATTTTAATGTAAATTTTTTTGTACGAACAAATAAAAATATTTGTTTTTAATTTTTCAATTTGTTTCACATTTTCTTGTATTAAATGAAAAAAATTCAAAAATACTATTTTAACTGTATAAGTATTTACCCGAAATAAACTTAACTAATAGACCGAGAGCCAGCAGCAGATTTTGGTCGTGAAAGGAAACCAAATGATATGAATAGTATACGTAGTGGTGAAGGTGATAACGAATACGTTCGTCTGCCATCATGTAGTGACCCCGTTACCACGTTAAAGTGCATCAAAAGTACAACTTTTCTGAAAATTGAAATCGGGTGGGAAACCATTTCAAATGTAATACAACTTGACACCATGAACTCCCTGATTACAAAACTGGTTTCGACAGACGTGTAGGTCTGTAGGTGGCCCCAAAACCCAGACAGACGTCCCCGAAAACGCGTTTTTTTCGCGTTTTTAGGCTTTTGGGAAACCAAAAGGACTCCCTGAGTGTGAATATGTACGTGACAGACGTCTTAGTGGCCCAAAACCCCCACAGACGCGATTAAAGTCGCGGATTTTTTATTGAAATGTTCAGATAATTGATGTATGCTACAAAAATGTATCGCAATCGGAAGGTCTTGACTACCAGAGTATTAATGTATAAAAAAAGGAGTTTATAGTGTCACCCAACAGCTGGTAAATCGCGAAATAAATCGCGGATTTTTTCTTTTATTTTTTTAGTAAGAGGATTTTGAGGGAAACCACTTGAAATGTATCCCAATCAAAAGATCTTGGCCCAAATAAAAAATAAAATGTAAGTATTTCAATAAAAAATCCGCGACTTAATCGCGTCTGTCGGGGGTTTTGGGACCACTTAGACGTCTGTCATGTACATATTCGCACTCAGGAGGTCAAGATCTTTCGTTTGTGATACATTTCAAGTGGTTTCATTTTTTGACAAAAAACGCAAAAAAAAAAAACCGTTTTCAGGGACGTCTGTCTGTAGAGAAGTTCAATTTTTACTCCAACTAAGTATGTACTGGGCTTACCCTCGAAGTTACAAATATATAATGAAAGACTATTTCTACTTGCAATTATTGTTGAACTAGTGGCCAGTTCTAAAGTCGGACCTCAATGCTTATGATGGTGGCATGTAAGAAATACATATAGAAGGTGTGTGAAATCAAATCATTGCTTGAACATCACTCACACCCGGGGTTTAGACAAGCGAGTAGAACTAGTAGCGTATATGTGTAATAGTGTATCTGAACACGATAGAGTCGACTAGCAGGGCTAATAGAATAATATTTTTGCCTGCGAGTAGCCTGCCAGTTATCCTACTAGTTTAGTGTATTGTTTTCATTTATTTGTTTTGTTTCCATAGTTTCCATAATTTTTATATTTTTCTGTATGAAATATTTTTAAAAAATCATACTAGTTGATAAAACGCGCAGTGAGCTACTATTTACACATACATCCATAAAACTAACACTATGATACAAATGCTTCTAGTTCTACTCGCTTGTCTAAACCCCGGGTAAGGAAATTAATTATTCTGCTACGTGCGGCAATATTATTTGTTTCTATTTTAACATTTACCTTCTTGGTAAGTTTAATTTTAAGGTAAACATTTTAGGCTTCATTTCCATTATTATTGTTCTTCTATTTTTGTTTTTAATTTCGAAATTTCATTTAACTATACTTTGTACTGAAACAAACTTATAAACCAAAAACTAAATTTCCTTTCTACCTTCAAGGATATTCATATGTACATAGTGTAACAGTTCCTATTTATATTACAATTAACCTTTGCTCTGACGTTGACGCACTTTCAACATTTTCTTGTAGGGGGTTTTCATAAAAAGCTACAACAACATTAATGGACTTACTCTCATAATGAACTTTTGGGTTTACTGTTGACATTCACATTAAAATGGTTTTTGCGCACACACACCTACATTAGTACACACAGAATCACCGTACTCTCAATTATTATAATACGAGTACATACAAAAAAAAAACAAACAACATATTCAAGAAGTTTCAACAGGGGGCTCCGTTCAAACTAAGGCTATTATATAATTGCACAAAATTAAAACCTGATGAAACTTTTGAAGACCTAAAATTAAAAATAGCAAAAAATTGAATAATAAAGTTTTGGTTTCTTTTGTCCTAAGAAAAAGTTTTTTTTGTTGTTGTCAAAAGATGGGTGTAAAGTTAAAAATAGAAAAAGTTCTTTTAGGGTTAATGTTTTTGTTCTAACTTTAGCGTTTGGTTAATAATGGACCAAACGGCGACTTTTGACAAAAGTTCTGACAACAAAGCTGTTCAGTAGTATATAGAATTTGTATTATAAAAAACACTCATTTAAGCCCAGTCAAATTAGACAAAATAAGGCTCTAGTCCGGACAAATTTTTTTACAGGTATATTTTTTTAGTGGAAATGTTCAGAACAGTGTCCTTAATAAACTGTTTAAAGTCCCAAGCAATCCGGCTTGGCGTACGACCATAATCTTGAAAATATGCAGCCATCTTGCACTCTTTGTTTGTGGCTATATCTATGGAACTTGTTGCCCTAGAAAGACCATTCAAGTGACAAATTGACGAACTCTTAAGCCCATTTTCTTCACAATCAGTTAAATTCATTTTAAATATTAGTTATCTAACAGAAAATTAAATTTAACAAACTGTTTTAAATTCTCAGTTAAAATTTTGTTTTCTTCATGATTTCTGGAACTCAGTTATATTTAAAGTCCCATTAATGAACACTTCCATTATTTCCATTGAAACTTCCAAACTTCCTGTAAAAAGTCAGGAATACTGCATGTCCCTTTATACATACATATACTTCTACTTTGTTCATAAAATGACTGTAAATAATTTTAAGTCGTCGAACAAAAAAAGCCCTCCGAGATAAATACACAAATAAGATCGTGTTTCGAAAATAATATGCAGCAGAAAGGCTTGAAGCAAAGGCAACCGGTGGCGAGAGGAAGTATTTAAGTATCTATACGTATACTTATCTATAAACAATACTGTGAACTTACTATTAATTTAATTTAATAAAGTATTTTATTAGATATTCGTTTTTAAAGTTCTTAATAAAATTAATTTTGTATTCTCTTTTCAACGGAATTTGATTTAAATAATGTCAAAACATGCGCTAATGTTTTGTCGAGAAAATGAATTTCTCTTTAAAGTCACTATTTCCAGGCGTTAATGGTACTCTTGAGTTCCATTAACTAATACCTCAGTTATCGTTAATTTACGTTCCTTTAATAATGCCTTTAAGTTTAACATAAAGTGAAGAAAACCAAATGTGGAAAAACTCTGGAATAATGGCTCAGTTAAATTTAACTGAAAGTGAAGAAAATGGGCATTAAACTATTCAAATTGATTTACGTAAAACAAATTTTATAATATTTTGTATGTCTATGGAGATCAGTGGACTTATTTGAGTCAAAAGGGACTCATTTTTTACTTGCGATATACTTAGTATAGGGCAAGTTTAGGATTGGTACAAAACAAAAATTCGAGGTTATAATTTTCCCTATTATTACGATGATAAAGAACGCGAAAAAGTGGGTCTCGCAATTTTGTCTGTCTGTCTGTCCGTCTGTCCGTCTGTCTGTACCTCGACCTGCAGCCTAAACGGCTGAAGTGATTTTTTTTCAAACTTTGGACTTAAGGTTCTTATGTGATTCCATATAGGGGAAATTGAAATTTTTTGTTTAGCTCAAAAAATAACGCTACCTGTCATACAACCAATGTACAAAAATTGATTTATTTCAAAAACAGCTCTAACGATTTTCAAAATAAAATTACCAGGTACTAAAATTACTAACGTAAATATTTTGGTAGAAACAAAATTTTATATAACGGTTATTAACGGTACCTGTCATACAACCGATTCTTTGGTTTTCAAATTTCTCGTTAACTACTACACCGATTTCGACCAAAATTTTTATACAAAAGGTCGCTTATAATTTTAACAATTTTGCATACCTATACAAATTTCCGAAAAAATAATTTTTGGATTTTTAAAAAAATATTGATTTTTTTTTTTGAAAATTCAATATCTTGAAAACGGGCCAATGAATTTTTTTTTTAATTTGGTGAAAAATTGTATTTTATTAAATTCTAAAAGTTGGCCTACCAAATTTTATTTTAAAATATGTTCAAGATTTTTTATATATAAAAAATTAATTTAAAAAAAAAACCGCTCAAACGATTTTTGAATTTTTTTTTTTTTCATAAATTCATATTTAGTAAACAAATCAGATGGCATACTTTTTTTTGAGCTCTAACTATTTTAGATTCAATATAGCTTTTAACGGCCTTTAGTCCATAAAAATTGGCGTTTCGTCCCGGCGTTCTCACTTGGACTCTTCAGTTAACAGTGAGGGCCTTGTCAAGATGCAGTTTTATTAAGTTCAGTCCAGTTTACATCAATTTTACAGCGAAAATCAATTATGAACTATATCCAACTCAATAAGAATTTCTAATCAAGAATTGTTGGAAATTTTGTTACCCGTGGCCTGGCATTGTTAACATATGAGTGTTTTTTATAATACAAATTCTATATACTACTGAAATACATCAGCCAAGTTGAAGACTTAGCATTATTTAATTGGACTTGTTGAATTATTGATTCAATATAGCTTTTAACGGCCTTTAGTCCATGCAAATTGGCGTTTCGTCCCGGCGTTCTAACTTGGACTCTTCAGTTGACAGTGAGGGCCTTGTCAATACGCAATTTTTATTAAGTTCAGTCCAGCTTACATCCATTTTACAGCGAAAATCAATTGTGAACTATATCCAACCCAATTAGAATTTCTAATCAAGAATTGTTGGAAATTTTGTTACCCGTGGCCTGCTATTGGACTCAAGGCCGTTAAAAGCTATATTGAATCAATAATTCAACAAGTCCAATTAAATAATGCTAAGTCTCCTACTTGGCTGATGTATTTCAGCAGTGTATAGAATTTTTATTATAAAAAACACTCATCTATCTATTTAAGCTATTTAAATAACTAATTTGTAATAATTCATAGTAATTATTTATATTTTACATTGTTTTTACAACTTTTTTTTTAATTATGTCATAATGTTATGGAACCAATAAATATGTACATTGTCTATTTCAAGCTACGTTAAAGTTGTTAGCTACGAGAGCAAGTTTTATGCGATCCAGTCATGCCCATTTTTTTAACTTGGCTCAGGGACTCGTCTTTTAGATTTGACTCATTTTTTTAATAGGACAAATAAAATCTTTATATAATACTGTTACTACTGAGTCAGTTTTTAAGTTCAAGCGCTTTTATTTCATTTTGCTAAAAACAAATTTGTGTAAAGTAAGTTAATTTAATAATATTTATGAATTTAATATTTTATTATGATTTCAAAGTATTTATTTTTATTATTAAAAAATGAAAAAAAAAATCTTATCACAACAAATGAACAGATTTTTTATTAGGACTCTATTTCAATCAAATTAGCAAAAATATCTACAAAAATTCGGGAGGAGAATTTTATTGTTTTATTTTAAAGAGTATTCCTCTTGGAGATTCTAAAACCACATTTTTCCAATTAAAAACCCGCATTTTGAAAAAGATGTCTAAAAGCCTTTAATCAATTTTCTAAACCGCTATTAGTCGTACAGTAGTTATTTTTGTTTACTTTTGTAGGTTGACATGTTCTGTACAATTTTGGTCTTAACTTTTTTTTGATAGCTCCTTCCTATAAAAAGTTATTGTTGAAAAACCAGCAAATTTTCGATTTTAGCGTACAAATGTGGCTAAATTTTAAATTAAAATTATTGGGGAGGGGCAAAAAGTTTTGTGCTAAAGGGGTGTGTAAATGTCCAGTCAACTTTATATATACTATTTTGAATTCAAAATATGATGATACATTTTAAATTTTCAAGAAACAAATTAAACACAATTATAGGTACAACCTTCCTCTACAAAAAGTTTAGTAGTTTTACATTTATAAATCTAACAGGGAACAAGTAAGGGCAATTTAATAAAGTCAATCGACACTTTATTATATAATATTAGATATTTTGTCGTTCTTTATCTTGAAAGTTTTTTGACTTATATGAAGTCTAAATAAACTGAAATGTAGCAAATTTAATGTTCTATAAAAAGGATCTAAAGTGATTTTTGGTTAGGATGGATATTGGATGAGATAAACTTGAAAAACCATTTTCAAAATCGAAAATTTGCTGGTTTTTCAATAATAAGTTTTTATAGGAAGGAGCTATAAAAAAAAAAATTAAGACAAAAATTGTACAGAACATGTCAACCTACAAAAGTAAACAAAAATAACTACTCTATAACTAAAAGCTTTATATAAGTAAAGGCTTTTAAACACGTTTTTCAAATGGCGGACGCCGCAGAGGGTTTTAGAATCGCCAAGAGGTACTCTTTAAAATAAAAGAATAAAATTCTCTTCCCGAATTTTTGTAGATATTTTCGATTTTTTTTTGGATAATTTGATTGGACTACTCATTTATTTTCAAAATGAATCATATTTTCAGCATCCAGGACTTATTAAAAATTAAACCTGCAGTAATACTGCTGGAGAGTGACATAAAGGCTATTTTTTTATTTTGTTGCATTTCTCAGAATATTATTGTTTTTTAAATTTTTTGTTACATTTTTTCTTAGAGTTTGACCCAAATATTCATTGCTGAACACAATGGTTGAAGAAAAGTACGAAAATAGTATACAGTACCACAATTTGAAGCTGTGGTTGTACCAAGAAACATATGGTGTAGCTGAAGTTGAACGCATTTTAACTTTTGCTGCACGCTACAGCTGCACTCATTGGGCGTATTCATATTCCTTTTAGAGCTGTGTCTAAATTAAACATAGCTTTAGTTGAACTTTCGGACGTTGATTCTATTTTTTTAAGTTTATCATTTCAATATATTTCAAGATATTTGTGTAGTATACCAAGTTAATTATGCTATAAAAATATAAAACCAACAATTTTTAATTAAAATATGTCTGTATTCATTGAGCCAAAATTGTCTTAAACTGTAGTTTAGTTAAACCTGGGTCTCTGCGACTATGAATATGCCCCATTGCGTCCAAGTGGTTATTTTAAGTGGAAGGAATTGAGTTTAATAGGATGTACGATGTAGATAGGAAGACAGATAAATTTACCAAAAGCTGTAAGAGATTATGTCCTTAGGTACCTATGTATGCACAACAAATATGAAATATCCCGTATTTAGATTCAGTACGCATTCTTGTAGTAGTATAATTTCTTAGATTGATATCTTAAAATGACAGGGAAAATAGGCTTAGTCGTGTGTAGTAATAGAAAAGCGGTCAATTAAAATTAAAACAATTGGATGGCGGTTGGTTGTCATTTTAAAAGGGAAAACGTTAAGAATAAATAAAAATAACTTCACTCTTAAAAAAACACTTCAAATATCACAAAATGGCTGCAGAGCAAAAACATTTTATATTCGGAAACTTTACTGGCTGAACACAGTGAAGAAGTAGCCGCATTTGCAATCGGTGCTGCAGTATTTGTCAAAATATTAAATACACACAAATTCGATGTTGGGAACACAATGCGATGCAGCTGCTATCACATCATCGCACCGTATCGCACAAGTTGGTCAACTTTTAACTTTTGCTGCATGCTTTCACATTCTCAATAGGAAAAAAAAAGAATCTACTACGAAGAAAAAAAATTATTTCTGTTTTTAGCGTTTTTATGTTGTATTTGGTTATCAAAAAAGTGAATTTAGCAAGAATAAGAGGCATATATTTTGGAATTTATCAACAAAAATGATCAAGCTGTACTGCTGTACTGCTGCATTGTGGGTACATAGTTCTTGCAGTTCTTGTTGCGGCACTCAATTGTGTTCAGCCAGTTGAAATACAAAAATACAACATCTTTTCCTCTATTGTACATATGTATGTAAAGGGTGGGCCATCTATTGGTTCATTTCAAAATCATAGGTTATGTTGACACTGATAGCTGTTTCCCCCACGAAATCTTAACAGAAAGTCAGTATCATACGTTCATACCTCCGCGGAACAAAATGAGTTGCTTTACGCTTGAACTACGTTGGGAAATATTGAAAACTTATTTCCAAAGGATTGGACAACGATTTTGGGGGAAAACTCATCTTTTGTGACGAGGCCCGTTTTCATCTCGGTGCCCAAATAACAATTTTGCCTCTGTCAGGTTAATTTTTTGAATTTCTATAAGTTTATTATTTCTACAAGGCTTGTATTTAGTTTGGACATCGAAGTTGCAAATTTTCGAAGCTATATTTTTGAAAACAGCTTCTTACAAACCTATTACATGCAGAATCTTTAATTTTCTGCAAGCCTGAATATTTACAATTTGGTAATAGTTTTCGTAACTCAGAAATAAATTTTGAGAGGCATGCGAAATAAAAGCAAAGAAAAAGCTTTCATTAGGAAGCACTGCCAAGAGCTCTGGAAGGGCCTGCTTAGAAAGACCTGAAACAAGCTATTATGTGTACAAAAGTCTAATGGAAGCATAACTGTTATTGGAATTATGTCAATTTGTTTTGTATCTGTAAGCCCCCTGAGGAAAAGCCCGATACAAGCATTATCTTGTGTACTGTTCGGCGCATGTATGTTTCTACTGCCGAAAGAGGGTTACCACAGGTCAAATTATTTATTATTTATAAAAATAAAAATAGGTAAATTTATATTATTTTAAAAATTTAAATTAAATCGATTCATTGAGTATAGGTAAAGCTTTTAAATTTTGCAAAACAAAAACGCAACAAACATTTATCTTCTGCATTGAGATAAATATAAAAAAAAAAAACAATTTAAATTCACTTGAAAATAAAAGAAAAAAAATATATTTATTTTTTTAAATGGAACTATAATTATGTAATTTATATTCAGAATTGCAGTACAAATAAAAATTGTTTAATCATTTTTTATTAGAAATGATTTGACAAAATCAGGTAAACTCTATTCATATTCCTTGTTTGTGTTTTTTTTAATTTCTATTAAGAAAATAATACCCCGGATACCACCGGGGAATGATATTTGATCGCGGTGGTAACTCTGATTAAGCATGACATCCAATTTTGGTTCTATAACCCGTCAAACACAAGCCCGACACAAGCATAAAAATTGTGTGAGCTCTGTCGGATGCATGCGCGAGAAGCATTTATATCGATGAATTTGCCTCAGCGAAGTGATGTCAGCCTAATTTGTTTCTATAAGACCTGTGAAGAGGTGGTTATGCAAACATAATTTTAATCATCCTCTCAGGCGCATGCGTGGGAAGTAATAATTCCGATTATTTGGTCCTAGCGAAGTGTTGCACACTCAACATGAAAGCATTAAAAGCTGGTACTTCGCATGGAAAGTAGTATTGATGTAAAAACAAGCTACTGCTGGCTGAATTATTCACAAACGAGGTGACCATAGTATAGTTTATATTGTAAACTATTGTCACGTTAAGAAATTTGTATGTTTTCAAAAATTATCTTAGTATGAAGCTTTCATTACTCCGTAGTTTTTTTATTACATTTTAAACGTTTTTTAATATCTATACTATAAAGCTACTTTCAGTTGAAAAAATTAAATGATGGTCGTTATTGTTTATGGTTTTTATTTTGTCAAATTACCTAGTGTTTTTAAAAAAGATACAAATTAAAATTGTCAGTAAATGGTTTGTGTACAAAATGAAAAGTATGTACATATTTTATGGAGCATAAAAGAGTTTTTTTATATTTTTTCTCAAATCAAAGTCTTTCGTTCTTAAAAACAATCGATTTCAATTAAAAAGGAACTAACATATATATTTTAATTGTTGTCTCACAAAATGTATGTTTGTGTGACAAACTTCCATGTTTTCTCTGATGAGTAATCATAGAAACATTAAAAATTAAAAAAAAAAAAATAACACTAAGTAAAAAAAAACTCCCTTGGAAGCAACAGACGAATGGTCACCTGTATTTTTTAAATTAGTTCAATTCATCAGGAAGTCCCAAGGAAGTTCTTAGGAAGCTTATTTCGGTTTTAAGTGGTTCCAATTTGATACTCATATTTCATATGCCAGGCTAGCTCAATACCTAAGGTGCTCGACTCTCAACCCAACCATCCTCGGTTCAAATCCCGTCAAATCCATCAAGTAAGTAATGTATTTTTTTCAGATATAAATAATTATTGTGCATTGAATTTCAGAAGAAAATCATTATTTGCATGAAAATATAGGAGAAAATGTAGAAATAAAAATTTGTTTTTATTTTGTTTTGCATTGTGCTTCGAAAAGGCTTCTCCTAGGCCTCGACAAGCCTTTTATAAGGGTTCTTAGATGTGCCTATCGAAACACTTGAACAAAACTATACTACTACATTTGCAATGTTTGAATGTTGTTTTGTTCTATAAGGCCTTAGCGAAATAAATTGAGTACTTCCAATAAACCTGTAAATAATTACTTAAAAGCCTTTCGAGCTTCTCAATGTGGGCCAAATGTGTTTCTCTAAGGCCTTATAGAGTCAAATTTGCTGATTAGGAAATAACTTCGGTAGACCCTTACGGAAATTAAATTGTTAGTTGGGTGGCTTAAAAACAAAATTGCCCTAATATGGGGATCGGACCCGCACGTTACTGCGTGCTGACCATTCGTCTTCGAAAATGAGGCTGGGAACAACTTTTCGGTCAACGGTGGGCGTTACAGAGCCATGTTAACCGACTTTTTTATACTGAAATTGAAGACATGTACTTGGACAACCTCTGGTTAATGCAGGATGGCGCGCCATGCCACAATCGATCTTTTGCGGACCAAAGTCCCAAATCGTGTTATCAGCGGTCATGGCGATGTCAATTTGCCGCCTCAGAGATGTGATTTGACCCCTTTGGACATTTTTTTGTGGGGAACCGTCAAGGACTGAAGTTATTCCAATATTCCTGAAACAATTCAAGCACTTAAAGCCAATTTCCAAGCAATCCGTGAACTATAGCCCGAAACCATCAACAAGGTCTTCGAAAATGGGAGTGACAGAATGCGCTTCTGCGAAGCCAGCCGAGGCAGCTACTTGAACGACGACGTTCCATAGTTAATGGGAATGTTTGCTCTTACTTGAAGTAGCCCGAAGCGTAATGGTTAGTGCGTTCGACTGTCACGATGGAGGTCTGGGATCGCTTCCCAGCCTCGTCCACCTAAAAACTAAAAAGTTTTTTAAGGGCTACTGCCTCTTGCGAGGAATTGACAAATCCTCCAAAAGTATCTTGTCATGAATAAGTGCTTCTCGTCAAGCCGTTCGGATTCGGCATAAAATTGTAGGTCCCTTCCATTTCTGTCGACACGCGCACATAGGAATGGTTGCGAGTTTTTAGTCACTAGGCCCTTGTTTATTCACGAGCCGTTGCGCCACCCCATTTATTTTTGCTCTTACTAATAAAGCCATAATACATGTAAACAATATAAGTTTGGTCATTTTATTGCATTTTTAAAAAGAAACTTGTATTTGGCGCACCCTGTACTTTTAGAAAAAAAAAATAATTTGTTTAAAGTTTGCGAAGCATGGGTCCGAAAGTTTTGAATATTCATTTAATTTTCCGTATAAAACCCCCTTGGAACACCCTGTTTTTAAACATTCTTTCAGGAAGCAGAAATTAGAGTTTTTTTTTTAAATTTTGCCTTGCTTTGAATTCACATTCGCATCAATTTCATAAGCAAACACCCAAACTTACACACACCCACATACCTATATAAGAATGAGAGCACATATATGTATAATAATCCTTTAGTGCTTAGATAGAGTGTATCTAACAATAATGAGCCATAAAGATGTTGCCAAACACAAGCATTTTCATTCTGATTTTACGTAATTATAGCTTGGCATGACACGCACGTAATTATGTTTTATTAGCACAACCACATATACACACACATACTATGACTGTCCTTGTCCTTGTTTTCGCCCCTGAACCTTCTTTTGTTCAATGTTTCCCTTTTCTAACCTAATCCCTTAACCAAAGAACGACTTAATGAATGCGACTTCACGCTTCGTAATATACTGTAAAATAAAGTAAACTAACAATTTAACACATATTCACACCTATGTTCATATCTAGTAGGTATTGGTAAGGCAAGGCATACAACACAGGATGAGATTTAAAATTGGTCCATTTAAATTGGATCAAAATGTGAACTGTGCACGGTACACGGTGGCGTATACGCACTTTTTTTAATATATTGTTTCTGTGTCGTCTATAAAGTACAATTCGCTCCTGCAATTTTTATTTTATTTTTGCTTTTTTTATGAGGTAAGTATTGGTTGCGTTTAAAAAAGGATAATTAAATAATCATATGTCACACGATAATAAAGAATTAAAAAAAATAATTTCAAAATTTTAAAAATACTTTTTTTTATAAAAGCGGTGTTTTTAGAGATTGGGTTATTTAATTTAAATAATCATTATGGGACAATTCTATATAAAAAAAAAATAAAAATAAAAGAGAATCTGTCGTAAAAATTTTCTACTATTAAAAGCATCACCAAAATGTATGAACAGACAAAATTTATGTCTATATAAATGCCCATCAGCACACACAATGTTGAATGACAAATGATTACTGTTAAACAAAAAAAAAAAAACAACGTCAATCGTTGGTTGTGAAATTTTAATTGGATTTTTATGCATCGAATAATTAATTCCATGAGTAAAAAACAAAAAGGATATTTTAAAATATTAAACAAAATTTCACAAACTCTCATCTATGATAAAGAATATAAAATGAACTGAATATGATGAAAAACAACTATCAGGTATTTTCAAAGCATAATTTTTATGATTTTTCATTTTGTTTGTAAATTATTTAGAGAGGTTTATAAAAGCTACAATCAACAAAAATAGTTTTTATTATCATTTTAAGTTTTCAGAAATCCAGTTGAATAAATGACATAAAATGAAATAAAAACAATTAATCAAAAATGCATATTGGGATTTATTTGCATTTTTTGATGAAAATTAATATGGATCAATTTAATTTAGCCTTTTTTTGTTCTTAGAATTCTAAAAGAATTTGTTTAACAAAAACTACATTTTCGAAGAAGATGAAACAACTGCATTACTTTTTTTCAACTATGGTTATTAAGTCTGCTTCTGAAATATGGATTTTCTTAGCTAAACAGCACTTGGTGAATCTTAATAAATTCCATAAAAAAAAATCCAAATTACAATTTTCAATTTTAAAATCTAGCCACTAAAAAGATAAGATAAACATCAAAAACTATTCATTGTTAATAATTGTTAAGAAATAGCGGATCGATTGAAAATTCTTCGAACATTTTTGTAAAATATTTGTTTTCTTCTTTTTTTTCAAAATTGTTTCTTAAATGTCTAGTTTCCTGTTTTCGACTTTTAAACGGTTAAATCGCGGTTCTTATATTTTTCGATATATACTTATCTCAAGTCGATACAAAAAATTACCGCATTTTAAATATAAAAAAAGGCTATAGACGTCGATAAAAATCGTTTAAACAGTCTAAAGGAGAATCGGCAAAAATGTAGAGTGTATGAAGTAAGCCCCCCTTCTTTCGAATTTGAAATTTTTGAAAGTTGTTTCAGGTTGTTCCCGAGTTGTTCCGGATTGTTCCAAGTTTTTTTTGAAAAATATTCAAAAATGGGGGTCTTAGACGCAAAAAACCGTTTTTGACCTAGACCCCCTTTGTTATGGGCAAAATTCAAAAAAATTATATTTTTTTCAGGTTTCGAAAAGTGTTCTCACAATTGTTTCAAGAAATTAAAGTTAAAAAGTGGGTATTTTAAAAGATATGGCCTTCGAAACTTTTTTTCAAAAATGGAAAATACGGCTCCCCAATTTTGTTTCTTTTTCTAAAAACCTTTGATTCCAAGTATCTGTCATTAAATAAATATGCTGAAAAAAATTTGTGTCTTAGAATACACTATATCAGCCCAAAAACGGTCTTTAAAAAAACATCTTTATGTTTTTAAAACTTTAAAAAAATGTATTGGCCCACCTTTTTCAAAAAACAAAAATCCAAAACTTGTTCCCCCACCTATTCTGTTCAAAAATTAAAAATCGTCCGAAATCTATAACTTTTGCTATTTTTTTTTTTTTTTAGTACGCGCACTCAAGGGATTTTTGGTACCCTTAAATTGTTAAATTAAACACAGTGCGAGCGTTAAGAAAACAGGGAAGGATTAAAGAGGAGATGCCGATAAATGTTGATTAATCCATATGAAAATGCCAGCAAGTATCATTAAAAACATAAGGAATAGAAGATATTAAACCAAAACTGAATTGTTTACGATATTACATTAAAACTCTTGAATTAAGTTCCCCTCTTAAATTTAAAAAATCTAACAAGTTTGTTAGTGTTTTCTAGTACTCTTTTAAAAATGTCCCATCCAATATAACTAAAAAAAATTAATTTTAATTATTTTTAAATAATGTTAAAAAATGCTACACAGACCTCTGTTGTTTTTTTTTTTCAAAATGAAAACTTAAGAATAACTTCTAGATGGTAAATAATATAAAACTCCCTGCTCTATAATATTATTTGAAAAAGTATTAATTTAAAGCAAAACAAACTATTTACGATCTAAAATTAAACTTTTTTTCTGACCCCCCTGAAATGAAATTCAACATTCAAAAACTTGTTCCAGGTTGTTCTAGGGCTATTCTAAGTTGTTCCAAGCTTTCGTTTCTTAAAATTGATATTTAGTATGATAAATTTCAAAAAAATGCTCCCCCGCCCCCCTTTTGGGATATCCAAAATCTAAAACTTGTTCCAGGTCCAGAATCACTCAAATGCAATTGTTCCAAGGATTCGTGCAAAAATATTGAAAATTAAAGATTTTAATGCAAAAAAACGTTTTCTGGCCCCCCTTTTCAGATATCCAAAATCTAAAACTTGTTCCAGGTCCAAAACCTCTCAAATGCAATTGGTGTTTTTTGGAATTTTGATAAGTTATAAGATACTTAAAAGTCACATGATTTTTAAAGCGTGTAGATAATTGCTAAATGAACAAAGTTTATTTTTTCAAATTTTGGAATTTTTAAATGAGGGAGCATTTGTTTTTATGTGATAAGGCCTTCAATTATTTATATTTGTGGATGAAATTTTGGAGGCTATTAGGCAAAATAAGTTCCGACTTGGAACAAGTTTTGGATTTTTGTTTTTTGAAAAAGGTGGGCCAATAAATTTTTTTAAAGTTGCAAAAACTTAAAGATGTTATAGTGATATAGTGTATTCTAAGACACAACATTTTTTCAGCACATGTATTTAATGACAGATATTTGGAATCAAAGGTTTTTAGATAAAGAAACAAAATTGGGGAGCCGTATTTTCCATTTTTGAAAAAAAGTTTCGAAGGCCATATCTTTAAAAATACACACTTTTCAACTTTAATTTCTTGGAACAATTGTGAGAACAGTTTTCGAAACCTGAAAAAATATAAAAAAAATTTGAATTGAAAATGAATTTTGCCCATAACTTTTGAAATTGTGAACATAGATATCCAAAAACTTGGAACAATGTTCAGAACAACTTTTGGAATCTGGAACAACTTTTAAGATTTCGATCTTCCAAAAAAGGGGGGCTAGGTCAAAAACGGTTTTTTTGGGTCTAAAACCCCCATTTTTGAATATTTTTCAAAAAAAAACTTGGAACAATTCGGAAAAACTCGGGAACAACCTGGAACAACTTTCAAAAATTTCAAATTCGACAAAAGGGGGCTAACTTCACACACTCCAAAAATTTATTTATGCCGTTGAAAAGGTATTTTTGTGTACATGAATACTAACTATGGCTGCTGATTCCAAATCGGTGTGTGAAAAAAGTTATTGGCAAACAAAGATTGTAATTTGTTGCATATTATTTAAACATATAATGTTATATGTAGTTATAATATGTGTTGTACATAAATGTTCTAGTTTGACCAATCAGAATGAGACATATGTTTCTGAAAAGTTATTTTTATTTACTACAATATCTTACTTCAAATCTCTGTGTCAAAAAAGTTATTCGCTAATTAAGATTATGATATGGTGAATTAAATGTATATTTTGTAGGTATATAGTAATAGTATAGGCAAAAATTAGCTGGTCAAACCAATAACGATGAAACGTACGTCATTGTAAAGATATTTTTATATACTACAATAGTAACCTGGACATCATATTTCAAATCGCTGCTGTGTGAAAAAAGATCTTCGCTAACAAAGTGTTTTGATTTGATGATTTTGCAGTCCATAGAAATACCCTTAAGCAGCGTCCACATTATGTTGATTTGTGTATATCAACATTGCTGATCAACAATGTTGAGTTAATGCGGACGTGTAAATCAACAGAGTCGATTAACTTTTGTTGACCTGAACGTAACCCGATTCAAATGGGTAGGAATCAATAATGTTGGGTTGACTAAACAATAATTTTTAAGTCTAGTCGTGTTGATCAACACAGATGTCATTTTTATTGCGGTTGTGGCGTCTGCGTGCGATATATTTTGTTTTTTATTTTGATTTGTGTAATTTGATTTCGTTTGTAGTCTTATTTGTATTCTTATTTGAAAAGAATTGGTGAGACCAAAAAACGCTGCTATTTTTAAAAATGCACGTGCAAAATTAAGTAGGTAAAAAATGAGTATTTCCATGGACGCACGTACCTACTTGGAGATGCCCAACATCAAAGCCAAAAACCAATCAACAAACTGATTTGATTTGTAAAGACACTGCATGGGGTTTTGTGACTCTATTGGTAGGCACATGACAAATATGTCACATTACGACATAACACATGACAGTATACGCTTCCAAACATATCCACTAACAGGCAATGTGTGGACAGGTTAAAATGTTGACCGTGTTTATCGACAATGTACATAAACAATGTTGATTGGTATAATGTGGACGCTTCCTTATAACAACACATACGTCTTTTCATTATTGGTTACCAGTAGCGGATCTAGGATTAGGCTGTGGGGGGGGGGCTTGGTAGATCCAGTTTGAGACATTAATAGCCAGTTTTACAAGTTAAACTACAATTTATGTTTAAACTTAAGTTCCGCACTTGATTCGGTTTCAAAGTAAACCTTGAACTTAGATAATTCTGTAGTTCTAGTTAAACGAATGTATTCTGCCATTTAAACTTCATAGCCCAAGAGCCGGCAGCAAATTTTGGGAGTGGACTGATAACCAAAATATGAGTATGATGGTTTGTAGGTGCATATATCGCGGTATCAAAAACAACCTTCTCTCAGGTTTCTTTTTCAGCCTTTTGCGGGGGTGGGGGTTTGAAAATTGCGATTTTCCAGTTTATTTTGTCAGAGTTATTACCACTTCAATAAATTTAAAAAATATATTATGTGATGTTGTCACTAAGTCAAAACATCATAATCTTGGACCAATAGAACTCAAAATAAAAGCTATTTAAGAGGACCTTATCGTCTTTTTCTTTGAGAATTATAAAACACAACAAATCAACAAATCAAAGTCTCCAAAAAAATCGATTAAGGTTCGCTTAAAAACCTAATATCTTGAGTTCTATTGGTCGGATTGCCAAGATTTTGACGTTCTGACTTAAAGAAAATGACAGAGCATCACATTATTTATATCTTAAATTTATTGAAGTGGTAATACCTATGAAAAAATGAACTGGAAAATCGCAATTTTCAAACTCCCACCCCCGCCAAAGGCTGAAAAAGAAATCTGCCAGACGGTTGTTTTTTATACCGCGATATATGCACCTACAAACCAGCATACTCATATTTTAGTTACCAATCCACTCCCAAAATTTGCTGTAGGCTCTTGGTCTATCAGTGCAGCCAGCGTTCAGAACACTTGATCGTTATAATCATTCTTAAATGTTATTGATAACTGCCATTTTATAATAATAATAAATTGTTATATTTCTTTCTATTTGAAATTATTTTTTTTTTTAATGTTTTCGAGTGACGAGGAAATGTAACATTCGTTGTGAGAGTGAAAAGAGAAAAACGCTTCCCTTGAAGAACAAATTATTTTAACTATTGTGACGATGTTGATTTTATTTTATAATTTATATATTTTTATAATTTATACATAACTAATATAATATTCAATATTACATACAATAACATCTGTAGTATTTAACATTTAAAATATTTTTAAGTGGAGATAGAAAAAAAATGTATATACCTTCAATTTACAACCACGTCAAGCTTTGAACCACCAACAAAAAAAAAATCTTTCAGTAAATTTGTACGTCAGTCTAGAGGGACTGCAAGTATTCACACGCATGATTTTCTGAGTGGCCAGAGAAAACTCAGATTTTGATTTGTTCTTCCCAAATTCTCCACGGGTTTTAGCCCCAATTTCGTTTTTTTTTGCAAAGTTAGCGAAGATCATAGGGTGAATTATTTTTTCGTTTGGCATGTTAATTGTTAAGCCCCGGCCCCGTTTTTTTTCAATTATCTTTTTAAGCCTTAGCCCCAACTTGGACTTGACAGTCCCTTGAGTCAAGCGCAAAAACTTTATGGAATGAGGTTAGTTGTAAAGGAATTATTTGCTTAGCCCCGACCACGTTTTTTGTCCAATTCTTATCAAGCCCTACTCGCGAGCTGTTTTTTTTTTCGTCCCAATTTTCTGTCAATTATCCGTAGCCCCGAACTTGTTTTTTGTATAATCCTCTTCAGAATTCAGCCCCAACCTAATTAATTTGGGGCTTAGAAAAAAATACGTAGCATATAAATTGCGTAGCCCCAGCCTCGTTATTTTTTCTGACTCCTGATTCTGATTTCAATCAATTTTAAGAACCGCCTGTGGGGGGGGGGATTTAGTCCCTATAGCCACCCCCCTGGATCCGCCACTGTTGGTTGCCAAGACCTTTTTCCATAAAATATCTGTATAGTATATGTTACCGTTAATGTCTGGAAATCGTTGACAGAGGACTATAACTAGTTAATGTCAGCATTAACTGGTTCGATCAGTTAAAGTCAGGAAGTATACAACTTGTTATATTGGGTTTTTGTATCGCCACTAAAATAGCCAATAACTGAAAAAATTTTGACCATGAAGCGGTCGGTGCTCGAGGTCGAAAACTTAGGTTGTTTATATTTATCAGCATAAAATCAGAACTACCAGATTTGACGCAAACGACTCTTTCCATACAAACGACAAGGTTACTGGACTTATAGGATTGATTTTAAGTATTTGATTGGATTTCCGTATGAAAAGTATAGAAGAGGGAAACTTTTGAAACACTCGTGAGGCCCTCCTTATTAAAAACTTTCTGAACATGTTTCGCCGGCGCCCTATCAGGAATATCTCTCGTACCCAAAAAAAAAACATACATTTTATAAGCACCATTCCCTCTTTCCTTTGTGTACTTTTTCATATCACACTTTTTACTATGGCTGTGAGACATTTGCAAAAACCTGTTCTAAGTAGGTCTACTTAAAAAGCAAGTACATACAATTCTGTTCTATTCTGTATGTATTTGTTATACAATATGGTATGAAACATAAGAGTATGATTAGGGCTGGCCACGAGACGAGACTCGGTGGCGGAACTTTTGTAAGTCTCGTCTCGGTCTCGTTAAAATCGAAAATTTTCAGTCTCGTCTCGGTCTCGTGTTGGTCTCGTATAATTAAGTCTCGTCTCGGTTGCTTAAAAGGCAGTCTTTTCTCGACTCGTGGCCAGCCCTAAGTAGGATATGGAACCTGTTCACTTTTGACACTGAATTTGGGAGCGCATTGGACTAACAAACTAAAGATCTCGGGCTCAAGTATCACAAAAGCCAACTTTTACTTTTTGTTTTATTTCTGACGGGAAAAAAGATTTTATAATCGCCAAGTCCCTTGTTCAAGCCTTTGCTAACCCTTCCTAGTCCCTTGCTTAATCTATCTAAACCTCTCTAATGCATTATCAAAAACTAGATTGTTTTTCTGAGCGGGTAACTAGAAAAAGTATTTGGTTGAATTCAGAAACTTACGATGCAATTCAGAAACGTTGATACTTTAACTCATACATTAATATACAATTATTATTGTTTAATATAACACATAGGTATCTACAACATGGATTGGTATATCATTAATCTAGTGTAAGAGGTACTGTTACCACATTTTTGAAAAACTTTTCTTTGAAAAATGTAGATCTATGTTGCATGCATGAGGTTTTCCATATCTCGCTCGCATTAAACATACATTTTTTCTAACATTAAAAAGCATGTAGGTACCTACTTCCAATCAGAAATGTGTTTTCAACTTTCATGGAAAACCCGAAGGACTAAATATCCACGTGTAATATCAATAAACATAAACATTTAAGCTTAGTAAAAGTACGTTAGCATAAAACTATTTTATCCGGCTAATTCTGTTTTTTAAATGTCTTCTTAAGTGCCGGCTTACATCCGTAGTTTTTCATTATGAAAAAGCAAGGAAAATCATCTCCTTCAAGCTTGAATCTCATTCCGAGCACATCCAACTTATAACTATATGTACCGTGTACCCATCTACTCATACCTTTCAATTTAACCGCAAAACATGAATTCCATGAGAAAATAAACCAATCCGAATGCATAATATTTAAGACACGACATCCTTTCCCCATTCTCATTCTTATCATGAAAACAGAATTTCACTTCACCGCAGAAATCTCTTAAAGATCTCAAGACGTTGTTCGTTGTATTGATGGTTTGTTGCTCGAAAAATTATTATCTTGCATCACTTCCGCCATAATTTACAGACTTCTTTTCATCCCGCACTCGGATCGCTCATCACCGTCATCGCATCGCTATTGAATTTGACGGTGATGGTTACGCGGTGGTGATGCCGCTCTATCGTAGCTTGAATATACTTAAATCCTTGGCAAAAAGAGAAAAGATTTTCGCACTCCTTTGGCAAAACATATACTTAATTTATGTTTTCTATTCATATACCGTTGTGTTGTTAATTCCCACTATAAACCCCTGTACCGTGTTCGTGTTAAGCTTATGGTGTATTCTCACACCGCTCTACAATCTCAGAAGCATTAAGCAAAAGCGAAATACGCGAGTAAATAAGTACGAGTAGGTATCGACAAGGACACTTTACTATAATATGCATTCACCTCACTAGTTTACATATACACATCCGTATCCGTGTGTTCTTATCTTTTAAGGATGTTGCCAGGAAGGAGAGGGTGGTGCAGGGTGGTTTTCATATTGGGGTCGCTGATGATGTGATATGGGGTTGGTGTACTTACATTGATGTTTTGCACTTAAGTATGATTAAAATTATTTTTTAAGTACAAACAAAAATATTTGAAATTCATTTCATTGAAGATTTACAATGTACTGTGCTGCAGGTGTGCAGTTGTGTGGCTTTGTAATTATTGTAAAGTGGGAAAGGTTCAGTTTTCTTTTTGTATAAAAATGAATGTAGGTGGTTTAACCCTTTCTGTTTTCAAGTTTTATACAGGCAGAGCTTTAATTTTTTAAGAGACTTGCAGCAGACTGTGACAAAAATAAGTAGGTATATTTTTATATTTTCGAGTCGTTAACCCGACTTGTTAGAATTATAGTCTAAGAGTAAGTGTTGTTGCATAGTGATTTGTACCAGTTAATTTTTACCACTGATTCGCACATACTTTGTCTCTGAGTTGAAGGCTATAAATCATCAAGCATAATTTGAGGAGGTACACATAAGGAAGATATATGTTAATTGATAAACAAACAAACATATAGGAATAGTGGCACGTTCAGGGGCCATAAGTCCCTCTCCCCAAACACCCATTTCTTAAAATGAGTTGAATTATGTAGAAAGCAATACAAAACAACGTGCAGAGTTTTACATTCGTATTCAACCCTAAAATATTTTAAAGCAAGTTAGTTGAAAATATAGGGAATGTTTGAGGGGAAATTCGACAAAACCCAGAGATCTCTGTAATGCAATGTTTTTTCTCAGCTCAAAAGTCAAAACTAACTGAACGAGAGAAAGATTGGGCCTAAAGCGGGAAGGGATTTGGACGAAAAAACGAATTCGAGGGTACGAAAAATTCCGGTACCTGTTGCAATGAGAAATGCAAAAACAAATATTTCTCTAAATACCAAGAAAAGCTGAGGATTTGGCAAAAAAATAAGCTCAGGGGTAAAATTCGAAGACAATTGGACAAAGTATGCTCAACACAAGAATCTCAGCCTTAACTCAGCAATTTTATGAATTTGTTCTATGCGTCTGATTCGCTATCTCAGACAGTTATTTAGTGGCGTTTGCTATCTCAGACTATAGTTTAAAGGTGTCTGCGATCTCAGACTGTAATTTAGTGGTAATTGCTGTATCGGTCCTTAATTATTAAACAAAAATTGGAAACAAAATTGAAATTAATTAAAGAACCAGTAAATGGTGAACAAGGAACTTCATACCCGCTAAAGTAAGTTGCTTCCTTAATAAAACCATGGGTCCGACGAGTACACCTCAGCCTTTCACAAAAAACATCTCACAGTATCCAAAGTATTGCAGCAAAAAAAGTAGAGGCACACGTAAGCCGCCTCCTGTGGGAATTCTACTCGAGATGGGGAATCAAAGTCAACTCAGCCAAATCCGAGTTGGTTTGCTTCAGAAGATCCGCAGGACATCGCCACACACCACCATCAACAAGATGATCAGCGTTATGCTCATCCTGCCTAATGGATTCCATCTGACGACCAAACCTTCGGTCAAATATCTGGGAATCAGTTTCAAGGAGAGTTTACACTTCAATCTGCACTTAACAGCTTTCCTATATCGTTGGGGACGATATCTCGATTGTCCGAGATCCCGAATGTTGAAATCTCAAATCCCAGAATTTTGATCCCCATGATCCCGACTGGCCTTGCATAAAGAAACGCCATTTGAGGTTCTGGCATTCAAAATGTACCTACCTTAATGGAATGTTTACCTTGACTTTATTTTGTTTGCTTAAACTTAGAAACTTGTTGATTATGCCATTAAAATTGCTTTTACTTACCCGGGGTTTAGACAAGCGAGTAGAACTAGTAGCATTTGTATCATAGTGTTAGTTTTATGGATGTATGTGTAACTAGTAGCTCACTGCGCGTTTTGTCAACTAGTATGATTTTTTTAAAATATTTCATACAGAAAAATATACAAATTATGGAAACTATGGAAACAAAACAAATAAATGAAAACAATACACTTAACTAGTAGGATAACTGGCAGGCTACTCGCAGGCAAAAATATTATACTATTTGCCCTGCTAGTCGACTCTCTCGTGTTCAGATACACTATTACACATATACGCTACTAGTTCTACTCGCTTTTCTAAACCCCGGGTTAGTTTGTTGTAAAAGATACTCATTTTTAAAAACTATATATTGGTGAATTGATTAAAAAAATAAAAATTATTGAAAATGTATACCTACTTAATAATTGTATTGATTATATTCGGGATGAACATCGCATATTCCATATTTTTCCATTCAAGATTTTTGAATTTTAGATTTTGGTACTCGATATTTTGCATTCGGAATTCTACATCGTTTTGGTTTAATATTTCTAAGAATCCAGCATCAGAAAACTTCTAATGTCTGAAAGGAGAATACTGCGGATCTGCACGGATCACCACTTCGACCAACGGTGACCAAAGCTTTTCAGAAACAAGTGACCCTTCCACCTGCATCCGGAATAATATTCCTAGACAAATAATGGTCAGTGCAGCTTATAGACTGCCAAGCTAGAAAAGAGATCTGAGATGTGACAGTACTATTGGGTGAATTAATTGTTTTTATCAATGACGACGAGGCAATCCAATTAATCTACGTATTTATTAAAACAGTTGTTGTTAAACAACTATAATAAGACTGCACATAATAAGACGTGTTTGTTTTTTGGAGATGAACTCCACTAATTCCGATATAAAATACAACAATTTTGACAAATCCAGAATTGTTTTTTGTATAACACATATGAAAATTATTTTTAAGCCGAATCGGGAAATAAAGGCAAGGAAAACACTGCTATGAAAAGCCTCTTTAGATTCTTCAAAACTCTTAATTGGTATCCAGAAAGTTTAATCAATTTCTGTATTGATTCAGTCTTTTTGATGCATTTTATGAATGTTTTTACGAAAGTAAAAAAGAACTTTAACCTTATGCCAAACATCAAACAAATGTTTATTTCATGATTAAGAGTACAGACCCTGTTAGCCAAAACAGGTTATCAACAGAAAGATTTAAGCATGTTTGTATTTGAAAAATGTTTCATACTTATAAATGTCTTTAATATTTGTATTAAAAATGTTCTTAATCTATCGTAATTAAGTCAATTTATCTCCTCGAGTGCTTATACAAAAAACTTGTAAACGACTGTAAATTAATTTAAACCCCAAAAAATTATACCTAAATCAGCTAAGAAAAATGACTTGGGAATTACCCTTCGTTTAATTTATGTTATCACACTCTGGTGAAACATTTTAATAGCTTGTTGCTTGGGATAAATCTCATCTTATCTATATAAGAAAGAGGAGAGCAAAAAAAAAAACATAATTTTGATGAAAAATTACTTAACACCAACAATAAAATCCCCACCATCAGCCTATTTATCTGTTTTAAGTAGGTAAGTACCACCATCAAGAGCTGAATTCGGCAATTTAAATAACTTATCTACGCCCAGCCACGCAATAAATTCATAAACAAAAAATGTAATCATTTTAGTCTTGCCAAACACCCAATAGCCTCATAATTCATATTAAATATAATTTATTTCTTTAATCTACTTAAATTCTTTCTGTCCAAAAAAGAAAACACTGAAAACTGAAATAGGACAAAATCTCTTCGAGCCATGAACATGAAATCCATATGCTTAGCAGAATTGAACCCCCTGGCTTAATTTTTTTTTATTTTCATATACCTACACACAAGTTGGACAAAAAAAAATAAAATGAAATACGTAGTTCGGTTGTACGTTCTTGCTGCTGTGGCATTAAAAATCATTGAATTTATTTTTATATTCTAAAGTTTCCAAGAAAGTAGGTACCTACGAATTTTTGATTGATAAATTTATTAACTTTTGGTCTCTAGAATCCAAAATTTCTTAAATTTTCAACAATCTTAAACTTACTTACTAAACTTACTTCCTTTACTTACTAAAAAAAACTATTGGAAAAATAAAACAAAAGCAGTTTAATCATTTCCAGACAATCCTGGTAGTCCTTGAAGGTTTTTCCTTTATCCTTATCGCCTTTATGTCATATTTTATTGATATCCCGATAGTTAAAATATTTTTTTGCTAGTGTCCATAACTTCCCTTAATAGCACCCAGAGATAGTATCTACATTGCAATGGAAGAATGAACACCCAAAATAAAAATCCGGAAAATGTGAAAACAGTAGATAAATTTCTATACAGAGAAACCCATCATGAATAAAAACTTCCAGGATTTTTTGTATAACTCTCTTACACCCTAAACTATATTGCGGAAGTACATTTTGTACAAGAATATAGTGGATATGGATGTTAAAGAATATTATTATATAATAATACGCACCCTCTGGGTGCGCCTATTCGTTTCTATAGACATTTATTGCAAAATACTTTTTCACACTCTATTTTCCTGCAAGATGAAGAATACAGTTCGGTTTTAGTAACGAGGAAGACAATTTGGGGATACACTGCTTATATATGACAAATTATTACGAGCACGTTTTATGTTAAGCCCAGTACCTATATTACCATAGGTAATACAGTTAGAATAGAACTATAGTAAATGTGGAAGTATGCTTTTGATGCTCTTTGTTTTGCAGCTTTTCGACGAGCGAAATTGATGACTATAACCTAATTGTTTCAAGAAGTCTCCACTCTCTTTTTGCACAGAACTAATTACTCAGACTGTGAAAAAATAACATTTGTTTTTTTTTTGTGTGTTTTTATTTGTTTTTTCTTTCATTAACTTCATTTTCTATTTCTTTGATTTTGTTTTTTTTTTTTTTAATTTAATTGCGATTGATGAAACTCTCCATGAACATTGTTTTCGTTAGCATTTTGTTGTGCTATTGGAGAACCCAAAATAATATCGTTTCGCAAGACAACGAATTGCCTACGAAAACACAACGGAAAAATATTCGTGGAGAGTTTCTTAAATTGCAAATAAATAAAACAAAATTAAACGAACAAAATCAAACGAAGCCATATGCTGTAATCAAAGAAACAGACAAATAAGAACACGAACAATGCCAAATGTTATTTTTCCGTAGACACATTAAGTTCCGAGCAATGAGTTCTGGGCGAAAATCCATTGGAGACTTCAAAAATCAATCGTACCGCAGAACGAAAAGCACAACGAAACTAAGGATGTCCATTAGGATGATTAAAAAAAAAGTATTTTTTTTTCATTTTATTTTTAACGTTTATCAAAACTTACGAACAAAAATAATTTTCCTCAAAATTTGAGCAAAACCGTTACCAGCAGTTTTAAATATTTTCGGATTTTGTTCTGAAATGTGCAAAGTTGCATTTCTTTCGAGTTTTAATGATAAAGGGCCTGTATTGGGTATGATGACAAGAAACTTCGGTTTGGAGGGGAATTTTAATAACCCAACGGCAAAACTTTTTTTTAAACTTTTCCTAAAAATCCAGATTATTTTTTGGGACTTTTTGTCGATACCGAAGACGAGAAGCACTTTTTCAAGATAAGAGATACCTTTGGAAAATTCATCACATACTTTAAAGAGGCAGTAGCTCTGAAAAAAAATTTGTATTTAGTTCATAGATGCAATAAGTAAATTTAAAAAAAAATCACGACTAAGTCGCATGTACTTGCCCTTCTGTGCGATCACACTATGGTTTTAAAAACAAAATATTTTTTTTTTCTTGAAAAAAACAAATTGTGTGTATCAATTAATGTGTAGTTCAAAAATAATTTAAAATTTTATCGAATTTTGAAGAGATAATTTTTGAATTATTTCTTAAATACCAAAATGTTTTTTATAAAACAAAAAAACACACTATTTTAAACATTTTCACTATACCTACTGCTCCTAGTGCAAACTTAGTATATAATACTAGCGGAAACACCCGGCGTTGCCCAGGTCCCTTTTGTAAAAGGATAGTTTGTTAACAAATCTTGAAAAAAAAAATTTACGTGGAAAATAGTTTTCCTTGAAAATATGTCTGCTATCGTGAATATCTCTGAAATAAATTCGATGAATTGACCGCCCGATTCCCCAGGAAAACTTATTCCCGACATCAATAAATTTTCAACATCATTCATGTTCTCAATTTTCAAAGGATAGAAATATTGTGCAAGTGTTAGTTATTATTAATATAAAAGCTTAACTATATATTCACGTACTTCTAAATATCTATGCTAAAGACACCTACTTGTAAGAAAATATTTGAAAAATTTGTATGGTTTGCTATCTCGCCCCCAACTATCAACTGTCAAAGCAAAAGGTGTGATTTTTCGGATTTTTAACATTTCACCATCATCACTGTCAACTGTCAAGTGCGATTTTTTTGATTTCCACTGGACTTAGAGTGCAAAATCCACCTCCTGAATCGATTGGCGCACTCAGATCTTGACATTTCGACACCTTTCAAATTGAAAAGTGAAATTTCTTATTTTCTGTTGGTGCTAAAGTGCTGGCCGAGATATAAGGTAATAAAACCCTCCTTAATCGATTGGTGCCCTTAGATTTTGACATTTCGACACACGACCTGCAACGCACACAAGAGAAGAGCTGTAATACCGCAGTTTTTGCTCTTATAGCATTGCTGTTACCATTTTTGTTATCATTGTGAATGACTCTACGGAGCGAATGTTTCTCACTGATTTGGGAGATTGTCAAAGTATTCGCCGTGCTGATTTCAACATAACTAAATTTTCACCTACATGGTCGGTCAAACATGATTGGTTAAGATTTTATCTTCAACCACAATCCAATCAACAACCAGCGCATTTTTACTTACTTGAGAATTATATCATGCCATTCATTAGCCTTTCATCACTACTTATATATTTTCCAAAATTCTAACATTCACTTACACATTCAACAAAAACCAGGCAAAAAATTCATACGCACTTGAAACGTCAAATCTCATAGCTAAAAGCTTTGTACAACGCTCATGTCTTATTCAAAAAGTTATACTTTTCGCCATGTCGCTGCATGGACCTACATTTTTTGGACTCCATTGGATTTTTTCTGGACATGTTTAAATCCTGCCATCTGTTTAATCATATGAGTCTTTAAAATTGTATGGTTGTCTATTAATATTTTGTTGGTATTTAAATAGTGATTTTTTTCTGGATTTTATCTGTAAAAAATATTTCTTATGTAAAATTTTAATATTTGAAATTATTTTGTGAAGCTTGTGAGCAATGCACGGTTATGTTTGATATATCAACACTTTTATTAGACTTTCAAGATTTATAATTTTTAAATTTAAAAATATTTTATGGGCGTGGTGAAAATATAAAAATAAAAGTCGTTGAAAAAGCATGATCGATTCTGCATTTTTTTTTTTGGTAAATAAATCAATAAAACTAATTTTAGAGTAGCTTTTGTTGTAATAATCACTTAACTTTTACTAACAATATTTAAGAAGGGGATTAGATCAATTGGCGTGTTGTTTTTTTGTTAAAAATGGGACATAGAGCCCAAATTTCTAAAAGGTTAAAAACCGTAAAAAGTTTCCGCATTTCAATACAGTAAAACAAATTTTGTTTGATATTTTATCTAGGCGCCCACGGAAGTGCAGTGCAATAACGCCCACGGAATTATCCCTTGCGAGTGTTACCAAGAATAAAAGGAAATAGCACCTGTGCGGGATAATTCCTTTTTAAAGTGGTAATAAGTTCCACTACAAAAAAGAAGTAACACACGTGGGTGTTACTGCCTTTTGGAATCGGCACTTAGACCCACTAGTGCTATTCTCAATGGTCAAAAGTATAACAATAGAAAATTAGAAATGTAAAATTTGAAAATTCGCGCGACCATTAAGTATTTATTTTTAAATTCGCTTGAATTTTCAAATTTTACATTTCTAATTTAAAAAGGAAATAACCCCATCGGGAGTTAATTCCTTTTGATTGATTCATAAATGCTTCTACCCAAATCACTGTTTAAAACAAACACTTTGAAAGCAGACCAACTGACAACATAGGCGCCTGCCTGGCGACTGACCATACCCTAAGCGGAGCGACGGAGTCGCGTGAGCGGGACAGAGGACCCAAAAAGGGAGTTGAAATCCTTGAACCCGCGAAGCGTGCCACCCAAAGTACCGTTTAGTACACGAACTTTGAAAGCATACCGACTGTTAACATAGGACTTATTACAACAACCGCGGGGGTTAGTTCTTTTTTTTTTTGAACACACGCGGGGGATAGTTCTGTGGTCTTAAATGCACTTTATCCTATAAGGAACAGTTAAAAATTTTTGTTGGCATTTGATGATTTCTATTTATTGGGACATAACCCCCCAAAATTTTTATTTGGGCCTTGGGTCTCACTTGTGTGGGACTTATTCCCCAAATTTTATTTGGGCCTTATCTCCCACTAAAGTGGGGCATAATCCCCAGAAATTAAAATTGGGCGTTATGTCCCTGGGGCTTATGTCCCTGCGCCCACCCATCTATCTTTACCATTTCCTTTCTATCAGATAAATATGACTTTAACCATTTGAGAAATGATTTATTAAACACTAAATTTATTAATTTCTGCAGTAGAAGTCCATGGTGTACGCGGTCGAATGCTCTTACAAAGTCAGTATAGAGAACATCCACTTGTTTTCCATTTTCCATTTGATTGCTGCAAAAATTAGTAAACGGGCTTAAGTTAGTACAAGTCGATCTACCTTTTAAAAAACCATGTTGACAGGGGGATAAGGATTCCTTAACAGAAAAGAAAAGTCTTTGTATAACCATTTTTTCAAAAAGCTTAGGTACTGCCGAAAGCTTAGAAATCGGTCTATAATTTTTCACAAGATTCTTAAGACCATTTTTATAAACTGGATCTATAGAGGATAGTTTCTATTCTTCCAGGAATACACCAGTTGCCAGAGACATATTAAAAATACGAGATAAAATATAACACAGCGAAGTTGAGCATTTTGCTAGTAAAATAGGAGGAATCAAATCAAATCCTGCTTTTTTTTGTCGTATCAATGTCATTCAAACTTTCAAGTACATCCTGTACAGAGAAACTTAGTTACGAAAGTCAGCTAAAGGATTAATATTTGGACATAACTGATCAATTTCATCGATAATATCATAGTTATACGAAGTTTGAAAGAATTGGGCAAAAAGATTACAAGAAGACTGAATATCCTTGGATTTTTGATTTTCATATTCCATACATTGAGGAATCGTTGACACTTTTTTTTAGAATTGAGGAACACCCAGAAGGACTTTGAATTATGTTTTATACAAGTTTCAGTATTATTTATCTTTAACTTTATCTTTTCAGAACGATGAGCTTTGGACTTTTTAATACGATTAAAACCATTAGTATTAGCACCCTTGCTAAACATATTTGCATTATCAACATTGGCAACACCGTTGTTTTGCATAGTACGAGTATTATCAGCAGTAGCACCAACACCCACATCATCAAAACGCAGCAACAACACCAGCAACAAGATCACTCACATTGCCAGCAACAACTACTGCACTAGGTATTATATTAGAAACATCATCATCATCACCCACAGCAGCAGCATCATCACCATCAACAAACTCCTTCTCAGCATCAACAGTAGCATCACCTTCACCAGCAACCGCTTTTTTATTTTCACCGACCGAGCTTGTTGTGTTAAGTTTGAGTAAGCTTTCATCAGTACTGTCAGCACCAGGGTTGTCAGATTATACGATTTATCGCCAAATGTGCGATTTGAAATTTCATTTAGCGACACGAAAATCGGTTTGGCGATGTACCCCAAAAAAGGCGATTTTAATTTTTTGAATCGAAATTCTAATATTCTTTTCTCGTTCACTTTAACCTTACAACTTTTTCATCGCTATTTGTGCTGAACGCACCCCAAAACTGACATTTTTTTGCAGTTCTCTTTTGTAAATTCGGAGGAGTCAGTTGAATGTGAACACCGTCTTAGTTAACCAAATCAAAGAAAGATCAAGATGGATTAGCATATTGCAAAATTTGCAAAAGAGTATTTTTTTTTAATTTTATGTTTTTATGTAGAATTTTTATTTTTTGTTTATTTTTTTTTTTTTTTAATATGATTTGTTTTGATATTAAAACTACAAATTGCGGATTTTTTTTTCATTTTTAAATTTTTTGGCGATTTAAATTTTAATTTTGGCGATTTCGCTTTTTAAAACCTGACAACCCTGGTCAGCACCAGCGGACAGAGTAGATGCAATGCCATCAACAGCAGACTTCACACCGGCAGCAATCATTTCAATTCATGTAGAAGTCGAAGCATTCTCATTATCTCTAGCAGGACCGTCACTCTGTGAAGAAGAGTTCGAATTGCTTGTTGTTTTTATGTTTAGCTTAGACGAGGAAGAGGAAACCGTTTTTTTTCCTTTGAGGAGAGGTTTATTACCACCACTTTTAACTGCAGGAGATGAAGAGGAGGTATTTCTATGCCAAGGGGAGTAACGAGGAGAAGAAACGTTTTTCTCTTTTAAAGGCTGTAACAATTGTTTGTTGTTGTTGTTTTGTTCAACAGCCATCGGCTTGACTTGAGAGCGTGTCAACCGTGGATGTTTTACAAGATTATCAAAATCAGATTTATTATTTTTATTATTATTATTATTATTGATTTATTATCAACAGAAAATGTTTTAATTTGATTCAAGCGTTATGCTGGATTTACATGTATCTTCGTCTGTAAATATAAAGAAAAGTAGAGCGGGACAGATGTTTGCCAAAACTCCGAGCGTGTGAAAGAGAACCATCACGAAGATGAACATGTTCGTCTTCATATCTGCATTATGGCACTTCCTATGATCTTCATGCACGAAGATCTTCTGCATTTTGGTGTTCCCTCTCTTTCCAACAAATGTACATTTTAATTTTGCATCCCCTTTTTTTCACAGAAGTCGGACGAAGATACATGTAAATCCACCATTACACGATTGGTTTCACTCATTTTTGCACATTTAAAATGAAAGCCCGATTGACAAACTCCGCAATAAATCAAATCACTTTTAGAAGTTAAAAAACTACATTTAGAATATTGAATGTCCATTATGAAAAACAAAAGAAAGTAAGTACTGTCTGTAATGAGAGCAAGAACTGAACTAACCCCTGTGAAAATCAGTTAAAGACGAAATCTTGAATGCCAAAGTCTCGAATGGCATTCTCAAATGCCCGAAATCCCGGATGTCAAATTCCCGAATGCCACAACATAGGGATTCAAAATCAACTCAGTCAAAACCGAGTTGGCTTGCTTCAGAATACTCGTGGTACACAACAACTCCCCTTAAGTAACAAGCTGCCCAGCATTATACTCAATCAGCTCGAGATGGATTGAAACTGACCATCATTGCTTCGGGGTACAAACTTCGAGACGTAAAAGTTACTCTGAAAAAGGTAATTTCGGTTTTCACCGAAACCACCGTCTATAATGCGGAAAAAGAATGGACTGGGTGAGAGGACAAGGTTAATTCTCTATTATGCAACTTCTCAGACCGATCATCGCATACGGCTTTCCTTCATGGTATTTTATTTCCATAACCAGCATGCGAAATTTTGAAGAGAAAAAAATCCTACAAGAATACTCCTGGGCAAATTTTTGAATGAAATCTAGTTCTTGGTGTATGGTGTAAGGTTTCTGCATCATCATGGAAGTGATTTACGTAATATTTTTTTTGAATGTCATTACGTAATTATGTTCTTCAACATAGTCCTACAAGTCTCAGTGCAAAAAGACTAGAGCTGGCCACAAGACGAGACTATGCGAGACTTTTGTAAGTATCGTCTCGGTATCGTTAAAATCGAAAATTTTCAGTCTCGTCTCAGTCTCGTGTCGGTCTCGTGTTGATCTTGTGTCGGTCTCGTATAGTTAAGTCTCGTCTCGGTCTCGTTTCCGAAATAAACGATAATCTGCCAACTTGCAGATTAGGAGAAAGTAAGATTATTGCGCTTGATATTTCTAAAGCGTTTGATAGAGTTTGGCATCAAGCTCTCTTATCGAAAATACGCGCATTTGGTATCGATGAATCTCTTCTTCGTTGGATTAGAAATGACCTTTCGGACCGCTCAATACAAGTTGTATTAGACGGTTTCAAGTCTGAAATCCACAAAATAAATGCTGGTGTACCCCAGGGCTCCGTTTTGTCCCCGACTCTCTTCCTTATTTTCATAAATGATCTTTTATCTGAAACTTCTAATCCATTAAACTGTTTCGCTGACGACAGTACCCTCAGCTTTTCATATTCGTTTTTAGATTCACATCCATGTCCTTCGGATGTGGAACTCGAACGGCAGCGTATGATAAGCTCATTAAATTCTGATCTTGAAAGCATTGTCCAATGGGGAATCAAAAACCGCGTGGAATTTAAACCTTCTAAAACTCAATGCTGTCTTCTGTCGTCCAAACGAAACCCACCCCCAATGCCACTATCCATGAGTGGCACTTGCATTGTGGAAACCGAAAAGCTTTCAGTACTCGGTATGTGTATCACAGACCACCTTGTGTGGAATGATCACAAATTTGATGTCGCCAAAAATGCTACTAAGTGTTTGGGTTTTCTACGGCAATGCAAGAAATTTTTCACCCCATCTGATCTGGCTGTTATATATAAAGCCTTTATCCGTCCAAAACTCAATTTATTAGACTCTCTGTAAAATTCGGTGCAAATATACAGTCTCGCTTAAAAGCCAGTCTCGTTTCGTCTAGTCTCGGTCTCGTCATGCGAGACCGAGATCGAGACCGAGATTTTTCTCGTCTCGTGGCCAGCCCCAAAAATAACAGACTGAATTTGCTTGATGAACACCCCGGCAGACTAATTTAAATGTTGATAATTCAAAATTGTATACCAGATATGATTTTACTTTTTAAAAAATTATTTTGTTGCGTCTTTTGAATTGAAGATCAAAGTTAATATACCTTTTCCTTTAAAAAGTCGTATTCAAAAACGTAAAGTAAGGCAAATAAAAATACCCTGAACAAAAAAATGCACGTATATCTTTTGGTTTGCTTTTTAGAACTCAGAACTGTCATGAAGTCTATTTTGGGGCATTCCAGGCTACAGGCTTATCCAACGGCGTATACAGGGGGGGGGGGGTCACGGGGTCATGTCCCCCCGCCGAGAACTCAAGATTATTTTGTTGATCTGAAATAATTATTTAGTAACCACATAGAAAAAAAAATGGAAGTTGGTTACTTAGAAAGCTAGTAGGATTTTTGATTATTAATTTAGAATTCAATAGAGAATTTGAATGTTGGTAACTTCAATTCAATAAGAAATTTAACACGACAACACACTTCTCATATGATAATACATTCAAATCTTAAAATATATGCATAGGCTAGTTTCCGTTTTGAGATGACTGCCAAAACCTGTTAAACCAAACAGAAATCAAAGTGCGGAGTTGTTACCAAATTTTCACTCAGTAAAGTAAAAACTAATAGGATTTTCAAAAAAAGAACATTTTTTTTCTGAAAATAAAATCTTTAAACACATTAAAGAACACATACAGAAATTGTTTTGTTTGATTTCTGTATGACAAATTATTTTTAAAAGCAAAAAAGTGATAATTTTCGATTTATAGTTATTCTAAACAAAAAATATTAATGTTAACGATAAAAGACATAAATATATAAAACTATGATGAAAACCTATTACGAAAGGATTTTGTTTGCTCTTATTCAATATTTACGATCGAAAAATATTGTTATTGATTTGGATGTGGATTACTTTTACAAAGTAACCTATGAATCCCATAATGCAAAAGCCAATAGCTATGGTAAAGGAGATTTTTTGGAACTCCTTGCGGTGAACCGTTTGACCAGTCGGATGGAATTATTGACGAAAAGCGACTAGGCTCGTAGAATTTAACAATTTTGCCCATTATTTTTATCAGAAAGGCTTACTGGTAAGAAAGATTAGGTATATTTGATGTACATATTTATTTTGGAAGGTGCCTTTCACTTTTCCATCGGTGGCAGTCTTAGTGACATACATTTTTTCCAAATCAGAGGCATACCGAAATCACTCGTGAACTTTGTTCACACTATTCTTGAAACGCAACGAAAAAGAATCTTTGTATTCAATTATAATACGAATATGTAATGTATTTTCATCAGCGGGAGATAAATTGGCTAGGAGCATACACCAGCTCATCTGCAAAATTTGGTCGGAGGAAAGTATGCCCGATGAAAGGAACCTCGGTATAGTGTGCCCCATCCATAAAAAGGGAGATGTTCTGAAATGTACCAACTACAGAGGAATTAGTCTCCTAAACGTCGCTTATAAAATCTTGTCGGCTATCCTGTGTGACCGCTTAAAACCTTTTGTCAACGATCTGATCGGCCCTTATCAGTGCGGTTTTAGGCCAGGCAAGTCAACCGTCGATCAAATGTTCACCCTCCGACAGATTTTAGAAAAATCCCCGGAATTCCAGATCGATACACACCACCTGTATCAAGGGACGAATTATACAAAACCATGTCGAGTCTCGGCATCCCTGCCAAACTCGTCCGCCTGTGCAGGATGACGATGGAGAAATCTCGCTGCTCCGTCAAAATTGGTAAGAAGACCACCGATTCCTTTGATGTTGAGAAAGGATTGAGGCAATGCGACGCGTTATCATGCAACCTATTCAACATCGTTCTTGAAGCCATTGTACGCAACGCACATATCAACACCAGCGGTACAATCTATCAAAAGTTCGTTCAATTGCTTGCATATGCGAATGACATAGACATTGTCGGCAGAACGAAGAGAGCTGTGGCAGGGGCATTTGCGAGCATTGAATCGGAGGCGGCTAGAATGGGATTGGCGGTTAATGAGGACAAGGCGAAGTATATGCTGTCATCGAGAGAGGAATCTCAACATCGTCAACTCGGGCAAAATATCACGATGGACAGATATAACTTCGAAGTTGTCAAGGACTTTGTCTACCTGGGCTCCACTATTACATCGCAGAATGACATCAGTGCAGAGATCAAGCGAAGAATTACTCTTGCCAACCGCTGTTTCTTCGGTCTAAGAAGGCATTCAAGTAGTAAGGCCCTCTCTCAGAGAACCAAGGAGACTTTATACAAAACCCTAATCATCCCGGTCCTGCTTTATGGGTCAGAAGCATGGACACTGAAAGATTCGGATAAAAATCTGCTAGGGTGCTTTGAGAGGAAGATTCTTCGTGTGATTTTCGGTCCGGTGTGTATCGAAGGAGTATGGGGGAGAAGATTCAACGACGAGCTATACGGGCTATACAGCGACGTTGACCTGGTCAAAAAGCTGTAAATACAGCGGCTGAGATGGCTGGGGCACGTGGAGCGTATGGACAGCAACGCACCTGCCCGACGAGTCTTCGAATCCAACCCCGATAGGGTACGCAGCAGAGGAAGAACCCGTAACAGGTGGTCCAATCAAGTGAATGACGACATCAAAGCACTCGGTGTGCGCAACTGGAAGCGGCTAGCTAGGGACAGAGCTGGCTGGAGGGGCTTGTTAGTTGAGACCGAAGCCCATACTGGGCTGTGAGCGCCATCAAAAGTAAAGTAAGTAAGTAATGTATTTTAGTTTTTCCACTATTGTAAAAAGAGCAATTTGCACAAGTGGTCATTTTTGAAAATCAGAGCTATTGTTTTCATTTTCAGTAGTGAATATTTATATTTATTTACTAAAATTAAGAAACAGAAAACAGTGCACAGTACCTATGATATTTTACTAATTTTTCCTGCAACTTCAATTCGCTGAAATAAAAACTTTGATAGGATAAAAATAAATTCTGAATAAAATTCAAAACAAATGATCAAGCGAATCCAAAAAATTTTGTTCCTCAGTATTTTCACAGCTAGCTTAACTGATTGTCTTTGGTGAGGTAACTGGAGATTGCTGTATGCTGTTGCTGAGGCCCTCCGAAATAAAAAATGTAACAGTCAGGAATAAAAAAGAATAGCGTGTTCACTGGTCCAGCTAATGAAGGTTCTTTCGACTCAGTTGTTTATTTTAATTTTCTTTGGAACCGAAAATGAGGTAATTTTGCAAATACCAAAAAAGTGTTTTCGTCTTAAATTTGTTAATTTTTTTGTATAGGTAGGTAGCTCATTTCATTTTGAATAGGCTTTGGCAGCTCGAAATATATATTTTCAAGGAAATTGCCTAAATTGGCGTAGTGAAAATGTAGTTTTCGATGACTTTGGCGCATAAATCAGGCTGAATTTGACCGATGGCATCGATTATGTTGTCTTTGAGGGTCGAGATGGTTTGCAACTTATTCGCATAGACTGCAACTTAAAAAAGCCCCACAAGAAAAAGTCCAAAGGGGTCAAATAACACGATCTTGGTGGCCAATTCACGTTGCCTCAGCGCAATATAAGCACACCATGAAACCGCTCGTGCAGAATATCGATTGTGTATTAGGCTGTGTGGCACGAAGCGTCATCCTGTTGAAACCATATATCTTCAGTGTCCTTATCATCCAATTTAGGCCACAAGAAGTTGGTGATCATCGACCTTTAGCGATCGCCGTTGACGGTGATGGCCTGGCCAGCATCAAATACGGACCGATGACGCCTCCAGGCATCCAGCCCAAAATCCACACAAAACAGTAACTTTATTTGGATGCATTGGCACCTGGTAAATCTCGCGTGGATTATTATCGTCCCAGGTCCGGCAATTTCGCTTACTCACGTACCCATTCATCCAAAGATGGGCCTCATCGCTAAAGATGATTTTTCGACCAAAATTGGGATAAACTTCTAACTGCTCTAAAACATCATTTGCACGTGTTGCTCGACGCTGTAACTCACCATGATGATTTGTCTGTAGTGAATGATTAAAAGACGATATTTTGACCGAAAGTAAAAGAAACAATATGGCCGCCACGAGCTGCCAAAATCAACCCGTCCCTATTGGAAAACCCTTTAGTATAGTTAATTATGATTTTTTTGCTTTTATTTTATATAGCTACGCACAGTAAAATATGAAAAAAAAAAATTTAAGGCACTTGACTTTTAACAAATATTAGTTTGTGATATTTTTTTTTTTTGCATGACCCCCCCCCCCCAAGAACTAAAGCTGTATACGCCCCTGGGCTTATCAATTCCATACCGGGCACCCTGTTTAAAAATTCATACATATAACCACCATTTCGGCCATCGCATTTCCGGCTCGTCAGATTTGAACTCCACATCCCATTGAACCTGCATTAAAAACTTCACTTTAAAAATGTACACCCGTCTCTTAATTAAAAGTCTACATAAATTATATTCGCCCCCGCCGGCCGCACCGCGACGGCCGGTTTGCTTAATACAACACCACTCAAAAGTGATTGCATTATTTTTCCCTAACCCATCCATGCAACTCTATTGTAGATGAAGGTATTTATTTTAAAAATCACCTGTAAATGATCACAGAGAGGAAGAATGAAGTGAATATTGACAGATTGTTATGAAGTACAAAGGTGCACAATCTCTTCGATGGGTACAGGTACATAATACACTTTACCTGTTTCCTTTGTATGAAATAAGTTTTGCTGTTTAGGTATCAGGGTGTGCTGTCCAGTGTCCACCTTTTGTTAATGTGAAATAGGTCGTCATCCTAAGCTGTGAGTGAATAGCAAAATTTTATATCGATTGGTTAAATCGTGCGTTGAGTTTTGGAGTTGAAAAACCCTCTGGTGCTGTGATGTGCTGTTGACCTATGGCTGGTTGGCTCTTTTCATGCAAGCGATGTTCACTTGAATAACCAACTACCAACCCCATCATCATCAAAGTGCTCTGCATGTGTGTGTCAGCTCAAGTTGTAGTCATAAGGACTTTTGTGTGTCAGTCATTTTTCGACGACGACGAACCCCCGCCTTCGATGAAATGAACATCAGAGCTCCTGTTTTTGTTGTTGATGTTTTGTTGGTCTATGTTCTATGATGATATGTACGGGACAAAGGAAACCACTTGGGCTGAGGTTGCTTTCTGACCAACTTGTGGATAACACATATACGAGTTGTTTTGTGTCTATACAAGTATACACAATATTGTATATTTATAAATTTGAATACACAAAGGCGAATACTTGAGAGTCCAATAAATGCAACGCAATATTGGCAAAACATATACTCTTAATATTGTATCTACTCAGAAATGTATTGAAAGTCAATGTTTATCAGACAGTATTTTTATGAACCTTTATGTTGGCAGACTTTTTTACTTTATAACGAAACTAGAAAGTGCTCGCGGAGGTTGACTTGTTTGCAGTAAATAAATATATGAATTCTGAGATTCTTTCACTGTCGAACAATTATCTGTTTGAAGTGGTTTTTTCGTTAGAAATTGAAGATTTTCAATAATAAAAATAAAAATGGTCCAACATGACTACCTTGAGGAACTTCGGCATAAAATGTTTATAATGGCAGACAATTTGGTCACGTTCTTTAATCCAGCAAAGGGCAAGTTTAGAATTCTTGTAAAAATTCGAACTCGAGATAATATTTTTCCCTAATATTACGATTACAGCTCTGACAGTAAATAACTTTCGTGCTGGATCTTTCATCACATGTCCTACCAGATTTCGTGCAGGACAAGGTACCAGTGCCAGGAGTTTCTGTATAAAAAAAAAATAATTTAAATCAGCTCATCCAATAATATTTTTCTTTTCTCTTCGAAAATAGATCACATCTACATATCTATATATGTATACATCTATATATTAATAGTCTTAAAAAACGTTTGTGGTACCATTTGCTTCAAAAGTATCCAACCAATTTTAATAAATTGTGTATGGTTGCAAGGCCATAGATGCGGAGATGTGCAGAATAAACCTGAGACACGCATTAACACACTGTGGGCCATTTTTGGTTTCACTGTGCGTATTATAAAAAAAAATTGAGATTTAATTTTCAAACAAGTTGTTTGACTCTAGAGTCTGTCAATGTGAGTTTTTGGTGTTCGAATTTCGGCCAGTGGGCGATACTAGTTATTACTAATAGACTAGGAAAAATAGAAAATTTAATTGTGGAGTAGGACAAAAATTATTTCATAAATTTTTCCTTTTTGGTATCAACGCAGAATTTTATCGCTAACAACATATCCAAAGCCACCAAAAATCCCAGTATTGGCTTTTTGTATAGACGCATTTAAAGAAAGTTAGAGAGGAGGGGAGTTTATCAAGTTGAAGAATTTGTTTTACTACACTTTAAGCATATGACCAGGCGCGAACGCAGGGGGGGGGGGGTTCAACCCCCCCTCCAAAATGTATGAATTTAACTTCCTCGCCATACAATTCCACTCTTAATTTTGAGTTTTCAGTTTAAAACCCCCTCCCCGAGTCTGGTATCCAGCTTTCTTATCAAAAATACATGCATTTGGTATTGATGAGAATCTTACTTGTTGGAAATTACATTTTTGCTGACCGCTTAACTCAAAAGTGTTTGGATGGTTTTAGTTTGAAGTTATTAAAATAAGTCCTGATGGTGTCCCCCAAGGCTATGTTTTGTATCACTCTTTTTTGTCATTTTTATAAATGATCTTTTGTCCTGAATTACTAATCCACTGAACTGAGCTCGTTAAATTCCTATCTTAACAGCATCATTAAATAGACTATTAATAATGGTGTTGAATTTAATGCTTCCTAAACTCAGAGCTGGGTTTTTGTCGCTAAAGGGGAATATTGCACCTTTGCCAATTTCCATGAATGGCACTTGCATTGAGGAAACCTAAACACTTTCAATAATTGTTTTGTGCATTACTGGCGACCTATTGTGTAATTATCACATAGTGGATATTACTTTAAATGTGGACAAATGTTTAGCTTTACTAAGACGATCTTAAAACTTTGTTCCTTCATACGTTTTAAACTAACTGGATTAAATTATCATATCTGGTCTGGTCATCAAAACATCCTTGCACCTACCAGATATAATCCAGAATAGAGCTTTAAGGCTGGCAGCCAACAAATACATTTCCGAAACAATTGTTAAGTTGGAACATTGTCGAAATGGCTCTTGCCTAAAACTGATGTTTTATCGTAAAAGTCACATCACCCCCTAAAATAATTTCACTACTGGAACTGACCATCAGTACCTACTAGGGCTGTCCACGAGACGAGACTATGCGAGACTTTTGTAAGTCTCGTCTCGGTCTCTTTAAAATCGAACATTTTCAGTCTCGTCTCGGTCTCGTGTAATTAAGATTTGTCTCGGACTCGTCTCCGAAAAATACGATTTCCGGACAACCTGATGATTATTGGAACGAAATATTTTCGATTATAGTTTGAATGTCTGCAGGAGAAAATAAATATTTAACTGAAATTGGATTTTTTAATTTATTAGACTCTGTAAATTTCGGTACAAATATACAGTCTCGTCTCGGTCTCGTCTCGGTTGCTTAAAAGGCATTCTCGTCTCGTCTCGGTCTCGTCATGTGAGGCCGAGACCAAGACTTTTCTCGTCTCGTGGTCAGCCCTAGTACCTACTTTTGAGCCAAACTTCCGATCTAAAGTTATATAAGAGATAAATTCCTTAGCCATACTAAACGAATGTGGAATTGTTTCCTAAACGCAAGGACTATGCTAAATTATCATTTATAGGGTAGTCATAATCCGTCCAAAATATTAAAACATTAACTGAACCGTTTTCGAAAAAATCAAAAAACTGTTTCTACCAGAGTTGCCAAAACGTAATTAGCTGATTTTTTTTTATCAAAATCATAGGAAGCGTTTTTAAGAAAAATAATATTCATGGCAGGTACCTATTGTTAATATTGTCCTACCATCCAACTAAGCTACCCAGATTAAGCGTGTCTTTGAGTCTGATGTTGTATTTTTACTACACGCCTCACTAAAGTTCTCAACTAGCACTTCTTTTATATACAAACCCAAACCGATGTGTTCCAGGACCCAATCTTTCCAATATTGCTAAAGAGCAGGTACATACCTTTAAACAGTTGTGAAATCTATTTGCTGTTACTTAACTTTATTTATGAATCCATAATTAAAATTAACCCTTTATTACAATCCTTAATTGAAAATAAAAACAATGTATGTATATCTACAATTGGTTGCGTTTTTAGCCAAAATTCGTATAAGTTTCAAGATACCATGTATCAAAAGTGTTATCCCGATCGTTTTCCTCCCAACAGAAGCATTAATCCATAAACCTCAGCATGATTTTTTTTTACTTTAATAAATACGTAATTTACTATGCCACAAAAAGGAACTTCAATCAAAGCCAATTTTACTAAGAACTACACATCTCTGCCATATAGACATGTATAATGTATAGTATGTGTACGCTAAAAGGTTAAATGCATTACGTACGTTGGTTGAGTCGTTATCCTGACAATTCGCCAACATAATCGGTTCTTCCATAAAAACAATTACGCTGCTTTTTACATTCCTGTTTCCGTGTTATTTTGTGTGTGTGTTGTTGTTGCTTTTTGATGTGTTCTGCTGGTTTTATGTTCCTCAAAATGTTAATGACTCATGGTGGCTGATTTTTACGACCTCACTGTGCCGTGACTCACTCAATGCTTCCCGTTTTCATTTAGTTCAAATTTATAAAGGGAAAAGGGTGTTATCGAAAGAACTCATACGTGCAAGTATATTTTTTTGGACGTTTCTGAGAACATAAATTTCAATTAATTGAATATAAAGAAATGGTAAATAGCGAACTACTATATAAATTTAATGCCAGAGTGATGATCAAATGAAAGATGGTTGTTGAAGAGTAAAACAAAGAATGGCACAAATTGTTTGTTCCCATTTGCATTGAAAAAAGAGCAAACATAATATTACAACTTGCCATCTAGATTTGAATTTAAATAAGTCAAGTTTTAAGTCAAGATTTTTAAAGTTTAAGATAAAAAATAGGGGTTTTCGTTTATAATTTTTTTTAATTAAAACACACTTTCACTAAGAAGTACCTAAGTACCCGTGTGACAGAGCAAATATTTCGAATTTGCCGTGAAAATAATAATAACTTCAATTATAGATATTAAAATACAGAGTTGCTCCTTAAATAGCTCCAACAGCCTGGATGACATCATAGTAAATATGTAGGTACTGGTTCATATCAGCGTTGCTGTTTTGGCGTTCAATACCCGTGGCCCCGAATTTTTTAGAAATTGCCCATTCGGCAACGATTTAACTCTCAATTTAATAATTTTTGTTTATATATTCTAAAAAATATAAATTTTTATAAAAACAAATTGATTACAAAGTTTCGTTTCCCAAACTGCTGTCTTTTTGCTTCGAAATTGGAATTAGCAACGCAAATGATAGGTTGGTGGGCTGACAGTTGGTCTTGTTACCGTCACACTTAGATCAAGGTAGATCCTCATAAAAAGAAACCTATGAACAATCCTATGACATAGCCCGTAAAGGGCGTTGATATATGATAAGGCTTCAGCAAGCTATAGCCTGAAAAGTCGCAGGGCGTATTAATTGAAGCAGTGTCTGTCGCTATAAGCACCGGGTTGAAGAGAGGTTAACTCACCATTGTCTTTTAAGGACGTGATCCTTTCCTTTACCCCCACTGGGTGGATCATCGCTCCACCAGACCCATGCAACGTCTGGTGGGTGAGTTTGGTAGATCAGTGCGACTGTCCCGTTCAGTCAGATTAGCAGAAAGAAAACTTAAACAGTTAAGTATCGAGTTTTGTTTTACTGCAAGAAGTTCCCTTTGTTTAGTGTCAAGAAAAAATATTTAAAAAAAAACATCAAAACGAAATATATTTTTTTAATTTTTGTGAAAATAACCATCAAAATAAACAATTTTGGTTTACTCCTGTATACTGTTTTGATTTTTATTTTTGAATTTTGTATATTGGACCCTTTTTTTTGTCTCGGGCCCTTTTTAAATTTGTTCAGCGGCAGCCCTGGTACATATAAATAAAAAGTAAAATATAACCTGAATACAAAGTTGCACACAAGCCATTAGATCCGTTTGGACCTAATCCTTCGTTGGAATCCTCTTGCTACGAGCCTGAATGACACCAACATATCTAGGTGAACTCAAAGCGAAATTTTTTTTTTCGTGCAACAAACTCAAAATCATTAATGGCGTTTCCAAGAAAGTCAAATGTGATTGAAGGATGGCTATGATTATGATGAATTACAAAATCTCTTAAAAATCCTAATTTTTTGAGAGTCTATTTTTCTCTTGGGAAATTTGAGAGTTTTGGGGATTTCGCTTGACATTTGGAACATTCTGCTAACGATTTGTCAAGCCATAGACTGTCAAATTAAATCGCAAGATTGCTACGGAGATGATGCATTGAAAAAAACTTAAATATATCTGATTTTTTTTTGCCGGTTTTAGCACTTATGCTTGACATTCGGAATGAAATATTCCTCGTACGACCTAATTTATGCCGTTTTACATTGGTTTTACTGAAGGTTCCACTCATTCTGAAATCCTATGGAATTGTTTGTAATGCTTCTTCTCAATTCTGACGTTTTATATTTTAATTGGCGAAACGTCAAAAGACATAGTGGTAGGGATGAGCGATATTGAAAAATCATCGATGTTAACATCGATAAATCAACATCGAAGAACCAATATCGATGTCAAAAATTATCGAATCAGAAACACCGTTTTTTTCAACATCGATGTTTTTTAATGTACAAATTCGATTCCTTGCAAAATACCTTCATTGTTTTGAAAATTATAACCATGTTCTTGAACGTTATTTTCTTCCATAACATCGATGAGGTCAAAATATTAAGATACAGGCTAAATTTTTGCCATGATTTCTTCTATTTTGCTGATTTTATTATTTGAAAATCGATCTTAAATGAACATGAATGAACATCTAACATGTCGTATGTACAAAAAATCATGTTTAAATGGTGCCTTAGCTTCCTAAACATCGATGATTTTAATACTTCAAAAGCATTGAAAGCTAAAACAGATTTTTCGTCCAAAATCGATGTTGAAACATCTCTACATATATGTTTCTCAAAAAAATCGATTTTTTTCTTTAACTTACTTAAAAATAATCGAATTTTTTGAATTAGTTGGATGTCAATCCATGTTACTTTGACCGACAGAAAAGTCTGTCAACGCAATCGTCAACGCATTGGCAGTATTATATGTTGACCATCGCAAGACTTGACAGACTTGATGATGAATTTGACGTCATTTTTTGTTAACGCGTTAGAGTAAGAAAAAATAGAAGTCCTATGCCAAAGGAAATTCAATAAAAATGTGTGTTTAGAATCCTAGATAGGCTATTCTAGTAAAAACTGAACGTGGCCAGTAAGATACTACTTGAAAGCAACTTGCTTACAAGTTGCGTGCCGCCTACGTCACATCATATTCACGTTCAAGAACTTGACAGTTAATGTATGTACCCAACTTACTAGCCAGTACTGGCTCGCGTGGCCCCTGGGTTAGAAAAATCATTTCGAAATAAAATTTATTGTTATACACTTTTTAATAGGAAAATTGCTCTTTTACAAAAAAGGTCCTAGGAACGTTTTGATAAAAAGTTATACTAGTTAACATAATAGCCGTTTTTTTTTTTTGAAAGAGTGTATAGCAACTCAACTAAATTTTTACACGGAAAACATAAACAAAATTATTTATAATAATTTGTTTTGTGTATAAAATGTTTGCGGTTTGCGGAGTATACACCCTCTCAAAAAACACGGCTAATATCTGAAATACTAAGGGCCACTTTGTTCACAACTAATCATCTTCAATCCATGATTAGTGGAGCTGGGAAATTCTCAAATGTGTTCGTTGATCAATTTTTTTTTTTTATTCAAAGTATGAGTTGCTAATCATGGATTTCACTTATCAACCAATTTTGGTTGATTAGCGTTGTTTAATTAAAGCCTATGAAAGTCACATACTAAATTTAACCCACTGTGAACAAACTGGCCCTTAGAGATACAAAATTTTTTTAATGTTATTAGTTGAGTTTGACAAGCTTTAACCTTACATCGGGTAAACCAATGATATAATATACTAAGACCTTTTTTTAATAACGTCTAGTTTTCTACCAACACAAGTTATAGCACTAATTAAAATACTTGCTATTATTAAGTTATAAAATTCCAAATATAAATAAGTGTTTTGCCCGAGTTAGGAATTATCGACGAAATAATGTGGACTGGTCAAAATGTTGACTTTTAACGACTTTTTATTTAAAATTTCGTGAATTTTTTGGATCGACTTAAAAAATGTTAACATTATGAAATCTCGATTTGCAAAACTATATTCTATTTAAAATGTCTACTATCAAAATGTCGACTGTTAAAATGTCGACTATCAAAATATCGACTATCAAAATCTTGACTGTTGAAATTTCGATTGTTAAAATCTCGATTACAGTCGGCATTTTGAAAATTGACATTTTAAAAAATCATTCCATTCGTAAACTAATGGCTCTAGGACAAATTTCGGCTACTTCTGCACCACACGTTCCGTCGATTCCCTATGATCGCAATCTAGCGGACTGGGGTTTTGGCGGGGGTTCATGGTACACAGCGGCCAGATGATCATATTCGATCAAATCAGTGGCTCTCCAGTGCCAGCCAACAAACTGCCTAGTTGGGCAAACTGTGGATGGTGCGGGTGAGGTGTGCGGGTGCGGGTGCTGGCCTAGTTGAGTGAGTGATCCAATTTCTAATGATTGTGCTAAAAGCTACTCAATTATTCCACAAACATTAAAATCTCTTCAACCCTATTGTAAAATTCAAATCATGATGGACAATATCATGGATATCTCCCATTTCAATTCCATCCACAGGTTTTTTTTTTGAAAAGACCTTCAACTTTATTATTCAATTTCTAAAATTGAACAAAAGATTGTAAGTTTTCAGAAATACCTATCTAAAAATTAAATATTGCCTTTTGTGGAACGACCACATATTTGACATCGCCAAAAATGCTGCTTCTCTCCCCTTCTGATCTGGATGTGATCTACCAAGCCTTTATTCGACCAAAACTTGAGTACAACTCCTTATTTGGACAGGTGCTCCAACAACCCACTTGAGTCTATTGAAAAGAATTCAAAAAGAAGCTCTTAAGATGATTGGTGAAAGAATTATAACGGAAAAGTTAACATCTCTTGACTGGAGCACCGTCGAAATGCTTGATGCCTTTCGTTATTTTACCGTTATTTTAACAAACAGTGCTCTAGTGAAATAGCCAGTTGCATTCCTCCCATTTAACAATTCAACCGTAATATTGGCGCTTCTAGGAATGCCCATCAGTTAACCCTTGAGCTCAACTTCGGACGTACTGTTAAGTATACAGAGATTCTTTCTTCAGTCGCACTACACGAATGTGGAATGCTCTACCCAGCTCAATTTTCCCCTCCCATTGTGATCTACAGACATTCAAAACGAATGTGCATCGGTTTCTTCTTTTAAATCCCCTCCAACCTACTTAATCGCTCGTGCTGTGTTTATCAATTTAAGGGCCAGTTTGTCCACAGTGGTTTAAATTTAGTACATGACTTTCATAGGCTTTAATTAACTTACGCTCATCAACCAAAATTGGCTGATTAGTAAAATCCATGATTAGCAACTCATACTTTGAAATTTGAAAACAAAATTTGATCAACAAAAACATTTGAGGATTTCCCAGCTCCACTTATCATGGATTAAAGATAATCAGCTGTGAACAAACTGCCCTAAGAATAAACACAACCTCTTTAGCGCGCGCCGAATATAAAAAAAAAAATCAACTTAAAAATGGAAATAAAGCCACATGTTGGCTTATTTCGTACGGCGTTATTTCACGTCACCGGTTCTAACGAGTTATGGTATCAAAAAGGTGCATTGGGCTATGGTCTAGGCTGCCCGTGGCCACCATTCTATCTACCTACCTTGAACAGTCGGTCTATGAACCAGTCGATATTTTCTTTTTCACGAATATGAAAAAAAAAATCTTATGGAGTCAACATTTTGAAAGTCGAAAGTCGAATCTTACCCAATTCGGTTTTCGCCACAAAAATTTTATGGAAAGCCGATGAGACGTCACAGACGTCTTTTTTTTAATAAAGTCGAAAAAACAGTACCTGCAAACAGTAAAAAGAAACTGTAAATTGAAATTCTTGCTGAAGTGTAGAAACTTACTTCTCTAAACAGTAGTTCATTTATTTCTTCTGTACAGTTTTTTCGATTATTGTTTTTCTTCGTTAACACCCTTTTATGTGGAATTGTGAATAAATTTTATTTAAATGACAAATCTATTCAATTAAGTTTACATAATATTTCTCTCCCAACAATGCATGCATTAAAATAAGTTTTAATTTATTCGCAAGACAAATGAAAATCCGATTAAAAATAAAATAAAATAAAGGGTTTTTCAACAGGGACGCTAAAAAAGTAGAGCAACAGGGACAGCAAACGACGCCATATTTCTTGCCGCTCTTTTGACATTTCTCTTCAGTAAGGTTTGCCATTTCATGATGGAAAGATATACGAGCCAACAACGAGTCGAAATAATTAAAATTTACTACCGAAATTCAGAGTCAATGGCCTCAACGTTAAGAGCGCTACGTCCAATTTGTGGTCGTCATAATCGTCCATGCAGATCAACAATTGAGCGTCTAGTGGAAAAATTTGAATCCACAGGAACAGTACAAAATATTCCCGTGCCAGTTAGACAAAGAAAAGCCCGTAGTGTCGAGAATATTGCTGCCGCTGAGGCTTCAGTTGCAGAAAGCCCAAATGTGTCTCTCACACGTCGTTCTCAAGCGTAGGGCATCTCTGTGACGTCGGCGTCGTATGTTCGTGAATTGGGCTGAGCAACAACTTGAAAATGATTCGGATTTTCATCGAAAAATCATCTTCAGCGATGAGGCTCATTTCTGGCTGAATGGCTCCGTCAATAAACAAAATATGCGGTATTGGTCAGGCAGCAATCCACACGTATTCCATGAGTCATCATTGCATCCCGAAAAAATTACGGTTTGGTGTGGTTTGGTTTGGGATCTCTACCGTTCAATGATAACCGAGTATTTTTGGCCCCAATTGGATGATATGGACTTGGAGGACATGTGGTTCCAACAGAACGGCGCCACAAGCCACACAGCGAATGTCACAATTGTAAAATAAACAAGAATTTTCTTTTTTTTTCACAAGATGGAAAAGGATCTTTTATTTTAGAATGTCTTCTTCATTTTTCAATCTTTTTTATCCATGCCGGAAATACAATCTTTTTTATATCGTTTAGTTGGCCATCTTGACGACATCAAGTTTTCATACATTCAACGTTAAGATAATGTTGTGGACTTAAGGTCTCCCTGACATTAGACTTAAGGCTCTTTTTTTACATTATTTTTTTTATTTATAGTATTACAACTCGGCCGATCTGACACCAAAACCGACCTCGATCAAATTAAAACTTATCTATACTTATGACTACTTAGATTCTAACGAGTGTTGCCCACAAGTTGCGTCGGATCATTCAGTGCAATTCCATCTGTTATCTATTTTCTCATACGCGAAGCCTCAACAACACCATCGTAGGGTATTTGGGTAATCTGGCTATTTTCTATATCCCTAACGACATATCGGTCATGTGGCAGAACCTTATGAACAAGATACGGGCCGCTGTACTTCGGTATAAATTTTTTATTGGTACCGACGACCGTGTCTACATTACGTATTACAACAAAATCGCCCTCGGAGTACGTCTTTGCGAGTTTACTTCGTGCTAGAAAGTAATTCAAATTATACTCTTATGATTTAATAATAGCATCCGAGGCAGATGCTCTGATCTCTTCCAAGTTGCGTTCCGAAGTTGTTACCTGTTTCTCTTCAAGGTATTCTGTCAACTCATCAACTAATTCACCCCTTTGCTCTACACCGAATAGTAATTTACTTGGCGTCTGTCTTGTAGTGGAGTGTAGGGTGTTATTTAAACAATATTCGACCCGACCTAACATATTAGACCAATTAGCGTGGCTGACGGGCTCACTTATTTTACTAAGCATAGATTTAATGACTCTGTTTACACGCTTCACTTGCCCGTTTGCCTGTGGAGACGCGACAGCTACTTTAACGTGAGTAATCTTATGCTCCAACATGTAAGCATCAAACTCAAGAGATGTGAAACACGAACCCCGGTCAGTTATGACACGTCTTGGACGGCTATAATAGCTAAAATATTTGTGGAGGCAAGCTTTAACCTCTCTAGTACTCGTAGAATTAACTGGATACAACCGTACATACTTCGTAAAGGCGTCGATGACTACTAGAATGTGTTTACGCTTCGAATTAATAGACGGCAAGGGACCAAAATGATCCAAGTGTATGGTATCGAATGGAATCGGTTTTTTGGGAATGCTATGCAAATTATGCTCATTTATACGAACAGGAGCTGAACACATTATACAGCGAATACAGTTTTGTATAAACCTTTCAACTTTCTCGGTAATTTTTGGGAACCAAAAACAACTGATCGAACGTCTTTGCAGTGCCTAAGTGACCGATTTTTTCGTGAACTAACCTAATCACGTTGCTCTCCATTTGGAACGAATATTTGCAATACTCCAGCACTATTTTTTCTAAAGACTAATCCATCCACTAAATCGTAGCCTACCACCGGTTCTTTCTCTAACTGATCTCGCAGCTGTTTTATACAATCAATTTATTGTAAACCAAGTTTGGAAAACATGTTATCTCACGAAATGGTCCAGTCGCTTGGCCGCCTCGGTCGTGCGATTTGACGCCGTTAGACTATTTCCTGTGGGGCTACGTCAAGTCTATGGTCTATGCCAACAAGCCAGCGACGATTGATGAACTTCGTACGAATATCGAACGTGAAATTGCAGCAGTATCGGCCGATTTATGCTTAAAAACTGTCGAAAATTCAGCGTCTGGACCTCTGTAAGCGTGTCCGTGGTGGCCATGCAAAAGAAATCGATACATAATGGCATCGAATGTACTTTCACAGGAATAAAGAATTTCATTGATATCCAAATTTCTTATTATGTCTTATTGAAAAACCAGATACTTCGCATTTTTCAATCACTTTCTTTTTTAATTTGATAATTGTTTCATTGTGATAATTTAAAGCTGGCACTTCAAAATAAAATTTTTTATCCTTCGCATCCTGAAAAATGTTGATTGCCGCTCAACAAAAATATAATAATAAAACAAAATTCATATAAAAAATAAAGTACCTATCTACCATACCAACACAATATTAAAAAAACACTGCAGAAGAGTTTCGCACTCTTTACTCGAACTTATTTGTATGTGTTGGTATTGGTAGCATATTTGTATGCAAAAATCCCATTTCATTTCTGAAAAAGTAATCAAGAAGTGCAGCTTGCTCTCTGATGAAATTTACACCTCACTGGAGAAAGGATAAATTAAAACATAGTACGTATGTACATACATCCCTACATAGATTGCATATTCGTATAGTAAGTTTTCAGTCCTATAGTGAATATATTTGTTTGAATTTATATTTAAAAAAAAGTCTGTAGTTTTTTGTATGAATATTTTTCTTTATTATTTTTGTTTGCTTTTGATGAGAGCTTCAAAGTTATAGAAACATTAAAGTTGTATATTTGTATATACAACTCCCATGTCCTTGGCCCTAAATTGGGGCAAGATTAAAATTTATATTTAAAGACTTTTTCATTAGAATTTTATGTTTTTATATTTAGAGCCAATTTTGCAATAGTCAGTTTAACATCAGATAGTTTAAATATTTGTTTGCTATTTATTCCTCAGATTACTAACTAAATGGTTAACTGATGATTGAGAAATTGGCTCTTAAAATATTTTTATAATAATCCTCAATTGGTTTCCAGCCTCTGTTAAGCCTTCGAAAGGCTTTTTTAACTATAACAAGTAAAATTTTACCGAAGGTTATTTCACCAACAAATTTTAATTTATCTTTAAATTCGGGTTACTTTTATGGCAGGTAAGACAATAAAAAATTAGGTACCTATCCACGTAATAAGAAAAACGCTTTAAAATTTTTCGATAATAATGGAAACTCTATAGAGCTCCCTGAACTCACGATCATTTTATTAGAAAGAACGGGCTACTACGATATATTCGGACTTCGGAGCTTAAGTCTGAAAGGAGCGGTTAATCCGGCTCCCCATCCTTGGGGTCGTGAATTCACGTCGCCGGGGTAACTTCTTGGATAAATAAAGCTACTTAATTGCGAAGCATCAGCAACAAGTCTTGGATACGGACGCATTTACATATTTTTTCCTGTTCGCTACAAAACGACCATCAGGAAAAAATATTCAATTTCATACTGTTTCAACTTATCCTGATGCGTTTTCCTGATCGCTATAACTGGCCATATATGCCACGTGCTGAGCAGCTGACCAATCAATGGACATCACCGCCATCCAATAAATGAGATGGGATGGACCAGGCATACGGAAGAAGAATGTGGATTCGTTATTCCAAAATCATTGAATTTCAATTATGATTTTATTTATTTTTTTCAATTATGTTTACAAGTACCTCGCATTAAGACGAAATTCATACTTAAAATTGTACTATGTGATTTTAATGACCGAAGAAAAGACGTCTTTGGTGACAGTCTGCATGATGTTACCTCCACCGATAACGAAATCAGGCTGATCGACTTCTCTACTGGAAGAAACATTGTGGTAGCTAGTACGTACTGCCTCCACCACAATATACGCAAAGAGATCTAGAAATCTTTTGATCCGTCTATCGTCAATCAGATTGAAGATTGAACATATTGCGATTGAAGTTGGGCACTCTCTTTTACTATCATAGATGTCCGAACGTTCCGAGGGTCCAACGTTCACTCGGACCATTACCTTGTTCGGAACATGGTATGACTACGGATATCTTAAAACACAGCCAAACTAAGGAAATGTTGCGAGGAAGTTGGATGGCTACAATCTCATAGAGATTGACAAATACTTCTCTGATCGAGTATCGAATAACCTCTTAAGAGGTCATATGCCACCAACATTCTTGGGGACTAAAAGGAGATATTTTAAAGGTTTAAACTGATATATTTAAAGAAAAGGATATGCAACTTTCAGGATTAGTGCCGCCAAGCACATGCAACTAAGCAGGAGACATACAAAGCGTCCCTCTACTAGTAGAAAATGAGAAGAAATAGGCTTCTAAAATAGAAAATGAAACAGGCGATTGAGGAGATAGAGGAGATAGAGGAATGCCTCAATAATGAGGTTGGGAAGTTTTACAAAAAGGAAGCTCTCAGAACTACAAATGCCCGAAGCGAAGCCTGCTAGGATTATCAAGAGAACAACATGGTAGATTTGAGATAATGTCGACATTTTAATGAAAATTATTCTTTAACGACTACCAAGTGATTCCTGTGTAAAACGGGGATATGGATTAATGATTTTTGTATGTGATAAAAAAGCCTCTAACATTTTTCTTTAAAAAACCGCAAAGAAATTTAAAATCGGTAAGAAACTGACTGAGTAAAAAATATTTTAATAGCATAAAAAGCAAAATCAAATGTTATTTTTTTGCTTTTATATATTTAGAGATCAGTCCGTAATAAATGTTACAACCATTTTCTTCGTTAATAAATTAGGAATAAGCTTTAAATATTTTCAACCCCTAATTGCATTGCATTAGTTGCATTGTCTAACTTTTACGAATTGCATTTTAAAACCTTGAAAATAATACCCATTTTTATTCCGATAAATGAGATATAAATTGATGTTTTTTTGCCGTTTTTCAAAGATAATTTTGACACCAAAAATATTATTTAAAAACCAATATTTGTATTTTTTACAAATTAAATTGTCCAAAAACAGCTTTTTTGCATAGAATTGATGCTCAAGACCCCTAAACATAATTTTAAAAATCTGAAAAATTCAGGTAATGTGTCATGGGTTCCAAGAACTTAGTTCCAAAAACTGGCTTAAATCGAACGAAAAATACACAAAATATTAAAGAAAAACTAAGGAAATAGGGAGTTGTGACCCTAAAATTCATTTTATTCAAAATTAAATTACTTCTGTCAAACAGCGAATTTGGACAAACGGTTAACGGATAATGAATGCATAAACATGCACCTATATACAATATGAAGGCAGTTCTAATTGGTGCTGAGCCAGATCTGCTCATTGTCCTTTGAAAAACTTCATCGTCGTCATCAAACATTTTTTTCCATCACATTGTACATGTTATACAAAAAAAAAACGCATCCGGGAAAACAATCAATTGAATCACACCGCTTAAAAAAATCAGTATCAAATTTAATAAATTAGCTATTCTAAACCAATATTTTTTTTTCTTCGAAAAAAAGTCCACAGTCATGTTGTCAAACTGGAAAAGGACAAATGAAGTAGGTTGAAGGTTTTGTGTGACTTTTCGTAGAGATTTTTGTTTTGCTTGTCAATTCATCTAGTGACGGCTATTTGATAAAATAAATGCATTAAATTTTGTCAATCCTTCTTTTTGAAATTGATACAAAATTATGAAATCCATCCATTTCGATGTGAGAGGATTGCACATCATCCTCATCCATACGGCCAGTTGATATTTGATGAAATTTAATTTAAAAATAGGAACCAATTTTTGTACCATTTACCAAATGCTTTTCAACTCAGCAATAACAATCACTCAATTTCTTCATGAGAAAAAGAAACTTGACTCCAATCAATAATGTACATACCAGTGGCGATTCCTCTCAGTTAGCAGGTTTATCGCCGCTAAACGAAGAATTTAAATGAATAAATTATAAAATATAATGTTGGAATAATGATAATGATGGTAATTGCAAAAGTCAATACCATACATAGAAAAAAACTACCCACCTACCTACCTATTTTCAAATCATATTTTCCTTCACACAACACAAAACTCCCATCTATCTACCTCAGCGTTACAATATGCGATACCAAAACCAAATTCCCTACAAAGAGCATTGATATAATAATAAAAAAAAAATAGATACCTACCTAATCCTAACCTACCCACATTGTTCTAACATAGTACACAACACAAAACTCTCATACAACAAGTCTTCCTTGAAAGCTGACAACATCCGCGCTACCAAATTACATACAATTTTTAATATTATCTATTCAAAATACAAATACAAACACAAATACAATACAATCTAATAATACAAGAGCGTTTTACTACACATATGTCCTAAGCAAAGCCCAGCTAAATAAATGAAAGCGTAAGCGTAAGTAATTTGCGATAAAGCACGATACATCAGGTACAGGGTTGTCAGATTGTGCGATTTATCGCCAAATGTGCGATTTGAAATTTCATTCGGCGACACGAAAATCGGTTTGACGATGTACCTCAAAAAAGGCGATATATTTAGTTTTTGGCGATTTAATTTTTTTGAATAGAAATTCTAATATTCTTTTCTCATGTTCACTTGACCCTTACATCTTTTTCATCGCTATTTGCGCTGAACGCACCCCAAAACTGAAATTCGATTTCACTTCTATCCTTAGAAGAAGAAATAGAGAAAGAGGTATTTGTCACATATACAGTGTAGTGAGTGGAGCAATTTTTGGGAACCAGAAGTGTCAAATCGTTAGCGTGTGATTAAAAAAAAACAAAGAAAAAAAAATTGGTACAAGTTAAAACCCAAAATAATATAACAATTACTTTGAAAAAACAAATAATTTAAAGTGCATTAGATAGACATTGTGGTGATCTTCTTATAAATTCAAAAAAAACATGAAGTGCATTGTTCAGGGGTGTGGAAATCAACAAAACAAGGTGGATAAAAGCTTTTCCTTTCACAGGTGAATTTTATTATATTTGTCTCAAAAAAAGTGCTGTAATGTTTGTGTCTTTAGATTGATGAACTATTAAACAATATATTTAGAATATGTTACACTTTAAATTAAGTCAAGAATACTATAATTTAGTTGAAAATGTGCACATAATTTTTTTGCTAGAATTTAAGAACCAGAAATGTCAAACTGAAATTCTCGTTAACAGGTGTGCATGAGATTATATTGGAGGTTGAAAGGCGCAACTATCTGTTAAGCGCCCTTCTTATGAGAAAATTATTTTTTGTTATTAAATCGATTTTTTACGTTTTAAGTTAGTAATAAAATATCTATTTGTTCCGTCGCCAACTTATAAGTTCATATTTCATTGTTAATTTGTCTGTTCAGTAAGGTGTCTATCAGTTCATATTTGGTTGTTCATGGTTATGTTTAAAGTTTAATCCATTATAAATAATATGTTCTTCGATAGTTAATTAATCTACATAAATACAAACAGTTAACAGCACTTGCTTTGAGAAATATATAATAAAACTCACTGCTTTTTTGTTGATTGCTAAATAACTACAATGTCTATTGTATTCACTTGAAAAGGTTTGTCTTTTCAAAGTTTTTTTTTAATATGTATCTTAATTTGTAACACTTTTTTATAGTTCTTTTTTAAAATCACACTAGCGATTTGACATTTCAGATTGACAAATTGCTTCACGCACGTACTCTTTCTTTTTTTTAGAACATTCCACTAAAACAACTTCGGAAAATAACAAAAATGACAATTCTGATGGCGCCCTAGTGAGTTGCCGTCAAAGAGCACTCCGTCCCTGCTGTAATGCATTTGTGTTTGTGAGACCTCACACCATTTTAAAAACTGCTTCACTTTTTTCCAACAAGGGCAGTTCCTCTGTTTCTTCTTCTAAGCTTCTATCCCTAAAATAAATGACGTATGTGTGTCAAAACAAACAACTTTGTTAGTTAACCAAATTAAAGAAAGATGGATTAGCATATTGCTAAATTCGCTCAAAACTGATTTAGAACCGCCAGCATGCTGTAATTTCTTGTCATGTTGCAAAGGATTCCATTGATAAAATATAATTGAAGAGGACAAAGTACAAAAGAGTATTTTTTTTTATTTTAAGTTCTTATGTAGAATTTTTATTTGGTTTTGTTTTCTTTATTTATTTTTTTTTAATATGATGTATTTTGATATTAAAAAACAATTTGCGGATTTTTTTTTTCATATTTAAATTTGGTGATTTTTTGGGTGGAAAATGTTAAAATTTGGCGATTTTTTGGCGATTTAAATTTTAATTATGGCGATTTCGCTTTTTAAAACCTGACAACCCTGATCAGGTATGCAAGCAGCTCCAGGTACCTAGAGTAGCCTGTATCTAAGTTTGCAACTTCGAAAAGCCTGTGCTGGCTGAAGGAAAAATGCAACAGTGAAAAAAACGCTAAGTTCATCCCATTTTTTCCGACATTTTCCTTTATAACTTTGGAAATATGCAACTAAGGATAAAACCGTCAACTATAAACTTGTTTGTTATAAAATTTTCTACAAGACCACATCAGTTTTAAATTCATGCACGTTATAGGTATTTGTCTTGCTATCTAACCATGGATAAAAAAAAAATCTGAAAAACTAAGTAATTTTGAAGCAATCAAAAAACAAGTCAAAAATTATCCAATTCTGCTTAAAATTTGGAATCAAATAGTCTAGAGTATTACAAGACGAAATTTGAAAATTCGATCCAAATCGGTCAAATAGTTTTGGCAAGAAACATTTTGTTAATAAAGTGCAACACGCAATGGTTGCATCATTGTTGTGGTCAAAGTAGGACACTTAAGTTGGCACTGATTTTTTTGTTAACGTACTTGGAACCTTTAAGTATGCTAAAATAAAGTTATGATATTTATATCTTTTTTTTTTGCAACTTTGATATTGATTTTAAAAGTTCCGAAAATTGTACACTTGGCATGTAAATATGTAATTTCAAAATTACATTAGTTAGATAGCAAGACAAATATAACATGCATGCATTTTAAACTGATGTGGTCTTGTAGAAAATTTTATAAGAAACAAGTTTATAGTGAACGTTTTTTTCCTTAGTTGCATATTTCCAAAGTTATAAAGGAAAATGTCGGAAAAAATGGTCTGATTTTATCGTTTTTTCACTGTTGCATTTTTCCTGCAGCGAGCACAGGTTTTTCGAGCTGCAAACTTTAGATACAGACTATACTCGAACATACCATAACAACATATCAGAATTGCAGAACTACATCGCGCTTGCGAATTTACTGTCGAATTGACTGGGCTATTTGCGAAATAAACAATAAACAAGTTGATTCGTATTGAATCCTAAGGCTGCGCGTATAGTAGTGCGAGAAAGCGGTGTGAGGCGAGAAGCGATGCGAGAAGCGATGCGACAAGCGATTCGAGAAGCGACATAGTGCGCATAGTAAAAGCGATTTAGTGCGGCTGTGTTCCTCGTTTGTTTAGTGTCAATAATGTAGATTCATCATCAGAAGATGAATTTTTAATTGAAAATCTATGTTTATTAGTAAAGCACTGAAATATTAATATTTTACTCTTTTGATTTGTTTTCTTTAAACATCAAAACAATCAATATAAGCCTACTCGCACAAACTCGCTTGAAAAAGTGGTTAGAAGAGTTTTCCTCGCATCGCATCACTTTGTCGCACCACTGTACGCGCAGCCTAAAAGTGCGAAATTAATTAATTATTTTGTATTTGCGTGGATTTTAAATGTGAATAAATATATTTGTGGATTGTGGTGCTTGAAATATGAGAGTGCGACATTGTTTTTGTTTTTTTTTTTTTTTTTTTTTGAGAAGTGAGATGGAAGTAAATGAAAATAATATTATAATAAAATAGATCATAGTTAAATAATTGTCAATTTATTTTGGCATAAAGTCGCTAGAAGTATCTTTTATCGGCTGACCGCTAACGTGAAATTTGTTTACATAGCTTTAAACGTGAACTAAATTGTTTAAAGATAGGTACAAACATACCTTCATACATTAATGTGGGTAGGTAAGGTTGAATTTAAGATTTTTTGCAAAATCATATTAATATAGGATGTAGATATTTATATTTATATAATTGTTATAGAAAGTGTCGATTTTTATAATAAAGTCATCGAAAATGTTGTTTCCGTCGAACGACGAAGCGAATTTTATGTACCGATACATTTTTAAACTTTTATTTTATATTATTTATTAATGTTTTTTATTAATTGTCGTTATCAATAAAATTAAAAAAAAAATATGATTTTTTTTTTTATTTTAACCTTCCCTAGACCACGTAGCTAAACCAATACTAAGGACCAGGAATCGCCACTGGTACATACATATGTACAGCAACTTATACGTAAAAGAAAATATTAAAAAAAGAAAAACAGAGCAAAAGTTTTTAGTCTAAGAGCCGACAGCAAATTTTGGGAGTGGATGTAACGGGTGATTTTTTAGCTGGTTTGTTTTGGCAACACTGGTTTTGACAGCTGACGTGTGTTTAGTACCTTGTGTCACTGTCAAACAGCTTCAGTTTGGTTTGCAATTTAACCATGGATCGTCTTACAAATGAACAACGCTTGCAAATTATTGAATTTTACTATCAAAATTCGTGCTCGGTTCGAAATGTTCATCGCGCGCTGCTTCCATTTTATGGTCGGCATTCTCGACCTTCTGAGCAGTCTATTCGGAAGATTGTGACCAAATTTCGCACCAAATTTACTTTGTTGGACATTAAACCACCAACACGTTTACGTACTGTGCGTAGTGAAGAAAATATTGCGGCCGTATCAGCTAGTGTGACAGAAGACCGCGAAATGTCGATTCGGCGCCGTTCCCAGCAGTTAGGCCTTTGTTACAGCACTACGTGGAAAATTTTGCGGAAGGATTTGGGCGTAAAGCCTTTTAAGATACAGCTGGCGCAAGAACTAAAGCCAGCCGACCTACCACAACGCCGAATTTTTGGTGAATGGGCTCTTGGAAAGCTGGCCGAGGATCCGCTTTTTTATCGAAAAATTGTGTTCAGCGATGAGGCTCATTTTTGGTTGAATGGGTACGTAAATAAGCAAAATTGCCGCATTTGGAGTGAAGATCAGCCAGAAGCATTGCAACAGCTACCAATGCATCCCGAAAAAGCCACTGTTTGGTGCGGTTTATGGGCCGGCGGCATTATTGGGCCATATTTCTTCAAAGATGATGCAAATCGCAGCGTTACTGTCAATGGTGAACGCTACCGAGCGATGATAACAAACTTTTTTTTGCCCGAAATGGAAGTTCTTGACTTGCATGATATGTGGTTTCAACAAGACGGTGCCACATGCCACACAGCACGCGAAACAATGGCGCAATTGCGAGGCGAGTTTGGTGAACAGTTAATTTCACGTTTCGGGCCGGTCAATTGGCCGCCTAGATCGTGCGATTTGACACCATTAGACTATTTTTTGTGGGGGTATGTCAAGGCTAATGTCTATAGGGACAAGCCCGCTTCGATTGACGCACTGGAAGCCAACATCCATGCATTCATTCGTGAGATACCGGCCGATATGTGTGAAAGAGTATGCCAAAATTGGACTCAGCGGATGGGCTACCTGAGACGCAGCCGCGGTCAACATTTGCATGAAATTATCTTTAAACATTAAATTGCAAGGTTCAAACTATCGATTTAAATAAATATTTAATTAATTTTTTCGAATTTTTTGTGTTTTTTTTTTTTCTTTTAAGTTCTAAACCTCTTAAAAAATCACCCATTATAACCAAAATCTGAGTATGAGGGTTTAAAGGGGTATATTTTGTGATATCGAACCCAAAAGGCTGGCAGGTTTTTTTCTCAGCCTTCAGCGGGGGCGGGATGTTGAAAATAGAGATTTTACAAATTTCTTATCGGGGGTATTATCCTTTCAATAATTTTTTAAAAATAAATTATGATGCTCTGTCATTTTCCCTTGTGATCCGACCAATAGAACTCAAGATATAAGGTTTTTAATCGAACCTCATCCGTTTTTTCTTGGAGACTTATGCAACGCAAAAAATCAACAAAACAAAGTCTCCAAGAAAAGACGATTGAGGTTCGCTTTAAATTCTTATATCTTGAGTTCTATTAATCGGATTACCAAGATTAAGGTCTTTGCACTTAGGGAAAAAGAAAGAGCATCATGATGTGTTTAAAAAAAAATAATTGAAGTGATAAAACCCTTGAAAAGAAATTAAGAAAATCTCTATTTTCAATAACCCGCCCCCGCCAAAGGCTGAGGCAAAAACCTGCCAGACTTTTGATATCGATATCACAAAAAATGCTCCTTTAAACCCTCATACTTAGATTTCGGTTATACATCCACTCCCAAAATTTGCTGTCGGCTCTTGTTCTATTTGCATTGAATTTAAATTACTCCTCCATTTGGACACAGATACATATGTATGTATATTTATATGTGCTTGTATGCCACAAATAAAATGTCGGGTATAGATTTTTCTCGAAGGTTTGGTCGTTTAAAATCGCTTTTAAAATGGACGGCTGGCGGGTCAAACCAACTTGCTCTTGAACAATTATAAGAACCAATGTAGTTAAACATTGACCATATCTTATACTATAATTTTCAATCTTATTACATATTTCAATACTGAAATAATTCTTTAACAAGAAAATGTTAAAAATAATAATTTTTAAAATAAAAGGAAATTAATACCAAACACATTCTGCAAAATCAAAGGGCACGTTAGTGCCCAGCAAAGTTCTAGCACTATACCCTTTTTACAGGATCAAACTCAGGCGATTTTCGAGCCCCCTCTATTTTCAGTGCCATTAAAGTCAGAAACTTCAAACAATTTCAATATTGGTTGTAAGTTGCAGCTTGATTTAAGCGCTCTTTGACAAAGAATTGATAGTTAAAAAAAAAATTCTCTAGCATCAGTGGTTCCCAAGATATAAGACTGCAAAAATGGCAAAACCCGTAACTGACTGACTCACTGACAGATCATCAAAATTATGAAGCACTTCCTGACATCGTAGAATCTTGCAATTTTGCACAACGGTAGGCCTTGTGGTGCATACATTTATGATTTTCCATTCAGTGGGCGTGGTACCCGCCCGTTTTCATAGAATTGATATAAATTACTTGGAGCACTTCTAATTGTTGTAGATTGATAAAATTTGGTAGAGCAGTAGCCTCAGAGTGCAGGCATAGGAAAAATTTTAAAATTTGAGATTTTTTATTCAGGAGGCGTGGTATCCGCCCATTTCCATAGAATTGACATAAATTATCTGAAGCACCTCTGACTGTCGCGGAATGATGAAATTTTATACAGCGGTAGTGCTTAAAGTGCAGGCAAAGGCAAAACTTGAGATTTTAGATTCAGGGGGCGAGGCATCCGCCCATTTGAATAAGAATTGATATCAATTATGAGGAGCACTTCTGATTGTCGTAGAATGATCAAATTTGGTAGAACGGCAGGGCTAGTAGTGCAAGCAAATGCAAAATTTTAAAATTTGAGATTTTAAATTCAGAGGCCGTGGCATCCGCCCATTTTCAAAAAATTGATATCAATTATATATGGAGCACTTCTGGTTATTGTAGAATGATGAAATTTGGTAGAGTGGTAGAACTTGAACTGAAAACAAAGGCTAAACTCTAAAATTTGATATTTAACATTCAGGGGGCGTGGCATTTGCCCATTTTCTCAGAATTGTTATTAATTATATGGATCCCTTCAGATTGTTGCAGGAGAACAAAATTTGGAAGACCGGTAGATCATGTGGTCAATACAAACGAGATATTGGAAAATTTTAAATTATCCAATCAGGGGCGTGGCACCCGCCCATATTTTCAGAATTGATATCAACTATGTAGGGAACTTCTGATTGTCGTACAGTGATGAAAATTGGTAGAGCAATAAGACTTGACATACAAGCAAAGGCAAAGTTAAAACTTTGTGATTTTACATTCAGTGGGCATGGCAACCACTCATTTTCACAGAATTTATATTAAATATATTGAGAGAACTTATGAATTATTATGAGTTATGAAATTTGGTAAAGTGGTTAGTTTTCAGGCATGGGTATACAAAGAAAAACTTGAAATCATGAACTTTTTCATGCAGGGGCGTTTCATCCACCCGCTTTTCCTGATAAAAAGAATCTTTGCAAAAAGTAGTGAAAACACAACGAAAACATAAATGTTAAAAAAGGAGCCTAGTTCTTCTATATACAAAAACCTTGGCGTAACAAAGTCAGTCGTAAAAAGTAGTCAAATCTAAAAGTACGCCAAGTTCTAAGTTTATTAATGTTAAATACCTCAAAATTATCAAAGAAATCTATTATTTTAATTTTATGATTACTGACCCCCCTCCCATAGTAAAAAAATGATTGTTTTTTACCCTTCTAGAAAAAAACGTTTTCAATTTTTGGCGCCAAAGTCACCATACTCTCCCCATGATATAAATTCAAGAATCAAGAATACTAAGGTAGGATACTAATTTCTTTTTTTTTTGAGAACCATAAATTACGGACTGATTAGACCTCCAAAATACATAGATAAAAGAAATATATTGGAAAAAAAACGTTATTTTGCTTTTTTTATGATAACTCAATGATTTTTAACTGTCAGTTTTTGAACAGTTTTAAATATCTTCGTAGTTTTTCCAAGTTAAGTGTAAGTCCTTTATTAATTTAAAATGTATAATGTTTTTTTTGTTTTCAATCTTAAAATCATGTTGATATTTTCTATTTAAATTTAAATTAAAACGTATTTTTTCACATCTTCTAACGTTGGAAGACCGTTTTCGGTCACATATTTTAATATACTTCCTTTATTTAAAATATTGCTTTCAAATGCTGTTAGACTGTGATCAGTTTCATCAATTTGAAAGAATTTTTTCTCGAATTAAATCGATTTTTTGTTCCTCTTCAATGTTGAACAAAAACTTTTTTAGAAAATTTTTCCTTACCTTATAAAAAATTCAAAACATACACAATTTTTACTTGCACACAAGTACAAGTTTTCTAAGTCCTGTCACAAAAATTTCGAGGTTTTAATCAAAATTAACATCATGATGACGTAGAAGTCAAAAAGGGCTTGTCGGCAAGACATCCGTCGGTCTGTCCAGATCTCCAGATGTGCGTCCCGATGATGCACATGGATACTAGTGTCTAAACACTTGTACAGATTCGCTTCAAATTTGGTGTGAAGCATTTTTATGTGATTCTCTAGAGGAAAATTTAAAATTTTTGTTTTAGCTCATCTAGTTTAATAAATTTTTCTCGAAAACAGCTCCAGCGATTTTTATTAAACTACATGTACTTGTAATCCCTAGATCGGTTTTTATAATACTGTATACCTGGTTTTTGCCAACAAAATTTTAATAACTGCAATTAAGTCTTGAGGAAATTTTCCTTTTTTGGGATATTCTTTAATTGCTATCGTCATTGGTTTGTTTGATTTTGTCATAATTTAGCAACTCGGTGTTTCAAAGTTAGTTATAAATATTCCATTTAAAATTTGAATGAATAATATTTTTACAAACAAAAATAAATCAAAGGATAAATCAATTTTTTATTTTTAACTTTTTTTCATTTTTATTTTATTAAATAAAAAAAACACCAAAATTGCTATTTAAAATTATCTATGTATATATAAATAGCCTTAACAAAAATTTGTGGTACCATTTGCTCCAAAAGTATCCAACCGATTGCGATAAATTTTATATAGTTAGAAAGCCATAGGTGCGGAGATGTGCAGAATATACCCGAGAAGCGCATTTACATACTGTGAGTCATTTTTGTTTTTGCACTGACGATCACTTTGCATACAATAATTAAATTTAAAAACTAAACAAAAATTTGTTTGATTTAATTTTCAAAACAATTATTTGACTCTAGAGTCTGTCAATGTGAGTTCTCGCGGTTCGAATTTCGGCCAGCGGGCGATATACTAGTTTTATTAATTTCTCATTAACGATATTAAAATATTATCAGACCATTTCTGTACTCCGGTAGTAGCCCGTAGCGTAATGGTTAGTGCGTTCGACTGTCACGCTGGAGGTCAGGGATCGCTTCCCAGCCTCGTCCACCTAAAAACTAAAAAAGTTTTTTTTCAGGGCTACTGCCTCTTGCGAGGAATTGACAAATCCTCCAAGAGTATCACTTGTCACGAATAAGTGCTTCTCGTCTAGCCGTTCGGATTCGGCATAAAATTGTAGGTCCCTTCCATTCCTGTCGAAAGGCGCACACAGGAATGGTTGCGAGTTGTTAGTCACTAGGCCCTGGTTCTTCATGAGCCGTTGGGCCACCCGATTTATTTATTTATTTATTTTCTGTACTACGTCAATGTTCAGCTATGTACATACTAGTTGTTAGCTAAGAGAGCCAGTTCATGCGATCCAGTCGTGCATTTTATTTTACAAAATTGCAAAACTATTGAAACGAAGCCAAGAACTAATTCCTTTTTTTTTATTTTTCTCTTAAACATAAATAATTCTATTTTGATGAAATTCAATACAAATAACGAAGTTACTTAACCAAGTTTAAAAACAAACCGGTTTCCTGTACATCGAGTTGTCCATGTTCTTGTTATTGTACACGTACACTTGCGGCTTTAAGCCGCAAGGGATTCTACAACTAACTATTTAGACATGTTCGGGTTCAGGCGAACATGTTTGTTCATAACAACTAGTGTTATCAGTTAGACTTGTGATTGTTACCTTTCTAAGACGCAACACTTTAATCGATGGCTACTGACGTAACGTCGACGTAAACGTCGATAGCCATCGACTAAAATGTTTCGTCTTAGAAAGGTAACAATCAAAAGTCTAACTGATGAGGTCCACTGTAATTGTTATCAGGACCGAAACGCATTGGACTAAAGGTCGCTTAAAAACTTTTTATTGAACGTAAAAATAAACTGCTAAAAAATAAATAAGGTCATGTGTTTCCTCAACAAAATTTTTTTCGAAATTGACCTAGTGGGTGTCGGGTGATGCCCCTTAAAAGAAATATATTTTGGTAAATTTCAAAAAATGTATACAAAAAACCGCTTCCCCGCGATTAAGCGAAAGCAGGTTTGTATGAAAATGTTGTCAAGATTTTGTGTCTCAAGAAATAGAGGTAGGTACCTACTTATACGAGTAAGGCACTTATGTCACATGTCTTTATCTGGGTTTAACTAATTATTTCTTGACATCAAAAAATTAATAACCTATCAAAACAGTGAAGATGAACAGCAATAAATTTTAAATATTTTTTGGTAGACGTTCTTTCCGTTCACACTATGTTTTCCTTCTTGTCCGCTTATGCTTCCCATGGCTATATGGTGTTTGGGAAAGTAAATATTTTGGCAAATTTCCCAAATGCAATTAATGCACATTGCTCCATAATTGGCGTTGGGTGTGCTTCCGGAAAATTGGGTGCTTATATTCTGGGGTCTTTTTTGATAAGTTACGTGACCAACCCGACATATTGTGCTACAAATTAATTGTATGAAGTAAACGTATGTTTATGTAGTCCTACATCGTACGAGTATACTGTGTAGGTACTTTTTTGAGGATTCAAAATTAGTTGGTGTAAAATTCATGTACTATGTATGTACCTAGAAAATGAAACTTTAAAAATTTCCAAAGGGTTCTGAGTAAGGTACCCTCATACGTACATAGTACATGACACCAGCCAACCTATACCTACTTCCGGTTATAGCCATAAACTATAATCCAAACTTCATGAATAAATTTTCTTTGTTGTTCGCAAACAAAACAAAGTGTCCTAGAAGTGAAAATGAAATTACTGTTATGTAACATTCAGTTTGCAATTTTTTTTCGAAAAAAAAAACAAGTTGTTAAATGTGTGGTTTTGATTTGAATTCTTTGGGTATAAAAAATAACGTTCGTCAATATTTCGATGGAAACTCAGTTCCCAAGGCCTCTTTGTGTGGTCAATATCATGTTGTAGTTTTTAAATTGGTTATATTTACAGTTGTTGCCTGAGTTGATTTTTTTTTATTATTTTTATGTAAATTCTATTCATGGATTTAACTCATGCAAAAAGTTGTTTGCGGCTGTTATTTTGATATTTATGATTACACTCACACGTATATTTTCTGCCTATATACGAGTATTTACTGTTGTTTTTTTTTTGTTTTCATTCAAAATTCAGAAAAGCTAACCAAAATCATCCAGTAAGTTACCCAAGGGATGAATATGTACTTTTTTTTTTAATGCAATGAATACGTTTTTAATGAAACAAACTTTTTAGTCAAAATGATATCAAAATGGTATATGAATATGGGTTTCGTGTCATATCTAAAAAGCTAATCGCTATGATGATGTATAGGTATGTATATGTTGAATCAAAACAAAAATATTTCTTTCGGATACGAGTAGTATAAAAAATGTTTTTAGTTTTTAATATTCCTTATGCGATTTTTTACGATTCGATTTTTGCGATTTGATACTAATTTGCGTTTGTGGCATATTATACATTGTTGTTAAGAACAAGGTTGTCGGGGGAGAATTTTCTATAATTTTGTTATTAAAAAAAAAAGAACTATTGAGAAGTTTTAGAGGTTGGACTATTTAAGAGGAGCACTAGGATCTAGGACATCTTGGAATTGTTTTAATTTGTAAAGTGTCAATGTTATATCGTATGGACTTAAAACAGTAAACAAATTATTAGAATACAACAAAAAGCCAGAAATTTCTTCTTTTATTTTCTTCTTAAGTAAAGTTCTTTGTGAACAGTTTTTGAAAAATTAATTTTTAAACTCAACATTTTGTAAAGAAAAAAGTCAAACACTGAAAACCAGATGGTTCGAGAACTTTTATTTATATAATATTATAAATTAAACAAAAAGATGAATCTGCAGTTGGTAAAAAAAATGCGCATACGCCCCAGTGAACGTAGCCCAGGCAAAATGTACAAAAAAAATGGCCAATCTGCCAAAAAAAATCCAAGTGAAGGTTTTAAAACGCAATTGTCTTTATGTTGGCATAAGATATACTGACGACAAATTCTTTTGCCAAATCGTGTGCGCGTCAATAGTTATCCAAGGTTAAATGTCGAAAATATCAGTTTTTCGCATAAGACTCGGAATCGGTATACGCAAAAAGTGTTTCATACAAATCTTGTAGATTATGTCATTTTATTGAAGTCACAATATATTGCGACTTATGACTCGTATGGAAAAAGGTTTCATATTTTTTTGAAGAGAATATTATAATATTTTAACTGAGCGTAAGCTGTTCTTCGACAACTTCTGCTTTTAAGAGTAAGGCCGTGTGTCAATTGCGTTAAAATTGCGTTAAATTTGATCCCATGGCTAAATTTTGACATTGCTGAGGTGAATACAGTCGTCAAAATTTAACCTGCTCAGGAGCTCGTTTAAATTGTAACTATTGGATAAATTTTGACGTTTGTATTAAGCTTCTTGTACATTACTTACACCATCGACCTATTATACCTGGACTGCTAGGAGCCAACATCACGATGGTTTCCTTTATTAAAAAAAAATCGATACACTAGCGGCAATTTGAAAACGACGTATTCATAGTTGTTTTAAAACTGTGTTTAAGTTAAACCTAGTAGTAGCCCGTAGGGTTGTCAGTCACTAGGCCCTGCTTCTTGACGAGCCGGTGCGCCAACCAATTTATTTATTTATTCACCTTTCAGTGGGTGCGTGGGGTAAAAGAAACATGATTGGGCGCGTGGTCTACAGTTGTAGACCGTTTAATTTTGCAAAAAAAAAAAATATTTGGTAAAGCATTTTAAGTATCCAAATCGAGGTCAGATTTTAGAGGAACATATTTTTATTTCCACTTCATCACTTTAAGTTAAACTGTTATTAATACACTGAACAAAACAAATTTAAACGTAAATAATTCACATTTTTAAGATTGTTCGTCCTCATTTTTGTATGAAAAAAAAAAATACTTGAACAAAGTTTATAACAAGCAAAACTTGTTTTCAGCGTTAATTGAAACCTTATTCTATAATAAATTAACATTTTTTAAAGATAAAAGTTAAAAATGTACCTACTATTCCCCACTTACAGTTACAAAAATTAATAAAATAATTTTGTATACACCAGTGGGCGCGTGGTCTACGATCGTAGGCCAAGGGTCTTTGAACACCTATATATCTGGCATCTGGCCTCCCCCGTGAACAATAAGCATACTTATTAGGTAAAACAATCAATTATCTACAGCTTTTGTGAACGAAGGTGCAAACCAATATTTTTTTCTGAAAATCGCGGTATTTTAAAGAAGGGTGGTCTACGACCGTAGACCACGCGCCTACTGGAGGGTTAAGTGAAACCTAGGTTTAGTTGATTTTTTAGACGTTGATTATATTTAATAAAAATAATGATTAAATTAATAATCTTACAAAAATATAAAACCAACAATTTTTAAGCTAAATCGGTCTGTATTCATTGCGCCAAAATTGTCTTAACCTGTAGTTTAGTAAAACCTGGGTTTATCGGCGACTGTGAATATGCCCCAGTGGGTTAAATTTAGAATGTGACTTTCGCACGCTCTAATTTACTGACGCTTAGGTAGGTAGGTATAGATGGCGTTCACTAGCATCCTTGCTCGATGACCCAATTAACGCGGTAATGCGCCGTTTTGATACCATAACTCGTTTGACCTGTGGGTTAAAAGAACATTTTTAAAGAAAAAGAGGGTATTTGGTGGTAGATCTCCCAACGGATCATCGCCTACGCCCGAGTTCAGCTGCAGTATGCTACGCTAAGCAATTTGCTGATTTGCCCGGGACGCATACGATCTGATCCCTTAGGGTGATCGTCTAGTCGCACACTCGGATATGGTAATCTCTGTACACCTCCGTCTGTTTGCACAACATGACTTGTGGTTACCAGAGAAAGTACCACCCGCCTGTATGACCAGACGCTTTTATTGGATTTAGACATGTGATGAAACTTATTAAGGATTTGGACATAGGAAAAACACCCGATAGGACCAAAGTTCGCAACTAAAAACCATCTACACCGTGCCAACTAGGCAACTTGTTGACTGGTATTGAAGCGAAGGTTGGCACAACCGTGTGATCCTCCGGTCCTCGTGCACCTCACAGTCATAGGAGTTTGGAGAAGAAAATGGTGTAAAAGGAAACCGAAGTTAATTCTAGATCCATTGAAACATTCTTGAACTTGAAATAAGGAAAACACTCAAAAGGGTCGAAGTCCGCAACTAAGACCCATCTACACTGTGCCACCTAGGCACTTGTTGACTGGTATTGAAGCGGAGATCGGCCCAATTGTGTGATCGTCCGGTCCTCGTGCACCATGAGCCACCTTCAAAAACCGTTAGTCTGCTAGCTCGCAGTCATAGGAGTTTGGGGAAGAAGACGGTGCAAGAGGAACCAAAGTAAATCCTAGATCCATTTCGTCGCGTTAGCGAAAGAAGTCAAATCTTTGATCTTCGTTCCGGAGAGTTCGTGAAGGTCGTCAAAAAAGGGCTTCCCAAAAGATTGTTGCCTCATTCTGGCCAAAGCGGGACATTAACAGAGGAAATGAAAAACTGTTTCCTTTTCCTGCTGGTCCCCACAACTACGACAGTGAGTATTGTAGGGGATGCCAAGCTTCGCCGCATGTTCTCCTATTGGCCAGTGTCCAGTGCATGTTGCAACAATCCTTGCTATGTCTCGCCTGGGTCTGCACATTAGGTTAATAGTTCGGGATTTATTATAGGTAGGCCAGATTTTTCTAGCAATAATGCAGCTAGTTAAACTATTCCACCTACGATTAGATTCTGAGAGAAAAATTGAGAATATATTGCCCTTCATAACTCCAAGAGGAATACTGACTCTTTCCGCAAGTGAGTTATGAAGAGCTGAACCTTGCCTGGCCAGCTCGTCAGCGCGCTCATTCCCCTCAATGCCACTGTGACCCGGAACCCAGATAAGAGTGACCCTGAGGTTAGTGTTCAGACTCAGAAGCTCTTCCTGGCATTGTCGTACTAATTTTGAGGATGATGTAGCCGAATTAATGGCTTTTACAGCCGCTTGACTGTCTGAGAAAATAGCTGTATTTCGGTTCTGGTTTGGATTTTGTTTAAGTAGCTTGCACGCTTCACTGATCGCCAGTACTTCAGCCTGAAAGACACTAGAAAAGTCAGGTAGCCGAAAAGACCTGGATATATTTAGGGACTCTGAGAAAATACCCGCACCAACACCGCACTCCATCTTTGACCCATCAGTAAAGATAGTTGTGTCGAAGTCTTTCGTCACAACGTCATCATTCCAATCATTTCTGGATGGGAATATAACTTTAAAATCTTAACCGAGGCTCATTGAAGGGGTGCAGTAATCAGTCGGAGTCGAAAACATTTCGGTAGGAATTAAACCCGTGATGTTGCTGTGCCCATAGGGTTTGGCAAACCAGGAGTTCGATTCTTTTAGTCTTATCGCGCTGCAAGATACTAGGTATTTAATGTGTAAATCTAGTGGTAAAAGGTGTAGAAAAACTCCTAAAGCATCTGTTGGACAGGATCGAATAGCCCCTGTGGTGCCAATGCTAGCTGTTCTTTGAACCTTCCTAAGTTTGTTGGTATTATACAAATTCTTTAATGCTGGCCACCACACAATCGAACCATACGTGAGAATAGGTCGCACCACGGCTGTGTATGTCCATAAAATCATTTTTGACTGGAGGCCCCACCTCTTACCAAAATTTTTGCTACAGGCATAGAAATCTATACAGGCCTTCTTAACCCGTTCTTCAATGTTTAATTTCCAGTTTAATTTAGGGTCGAGAATTACACCCAGATATTTTGCACTGGAGGAGAGCGAAAGTGTTTGACCGTTGAGTGGAGGTAGATTGAAGGGGTCTATCTTTGTTTTGGTAGTAAAAAGTATAAGTTCAGTTTTGCTTTGATTAATACCCAGTCCGCAGCTCGCAGCCCAGTTACTAACCTTCCTTAAAGCCACCTCCGTGATCTCACTTATCACAGGGGTACACTTACCCGACACTGACGCTTAGCACTATCCACAATTAGGAACTAATACTTTGAATTTTTCAAAAACAATTTAATCAACAATAAACACATTCGACGATTTCCCAGTTCCAACAATCAATAATAATCCAAATCAACGCCAGAGAAATCATGCGGCAGAGAAACATTCTCCGTTGGCTTGGGGACTCTCATTTATGTCCATGCAACTAAATTTTGACTAGCGAATGTTTCACCTTAAAGGTTAGACTGCACACATCTGCAGCGGAACTACACTTCACGACGCTGCAAAACATTATTTGTATGAAATTATATGAGCTATATCGCACAAAGCGACTGAACTTCATAAAATTTCATACAAATTGTTGTGAATCGCAGTTCCGCTGCAGTGCATTTCCGCCTAGTGCGATCTAACCTTAAAGCTTCTCTCAAACTAATGCGAAACATTCGGTGCGGCACAATAGGCACTTTTGTCGCTTTTAATCGGTGAAACCATTTTGAATGCAACTTTTGTATGAGAATGACGATCGACTAGCAGTCCAGGTATACTAGGTCCATGACTGCCACTGCCAAAATGCAATTTCCGCGTTCAAGATCGTATCCAAAGCGATTTGGATAGATTTGAGTTGTAATTCCTTCTGAAAAAAGCTATTGCAACAACAAATCAAGGTTTCTGAACATTTTTGAATAGGTTGACACCGTCTCAGATAGGTTCCTTAACGTCAATTGGAAATGTATGTTTTAAAAATCCCATTTAATGCAATTGACACAGCAAAACCCCTCTGTTTTATTCACCCCTATAAAAACGGATCAAATTTAACAAACATTTTAACGCAATTGACACACGGCCTAAGCCGTGCCACATGACTTTGCATACCAAATTTTACAAAAATATTTTTTTAATTTAAAATAGAGAATTTTTGTTTGTACACTATTTGGGGGCTTCTTTATTTTTCTGTCCCAGGGCCCTCGTGCGTCAAGCTACACCAATGCACTGAATGTAATTTATTTTATTTACTCTGCATTTTATATTTCACACTAACGTAACGTTTACGTTGCTTTAAATATAATTGCAATTAATCAAAACATTGATTTTGTTAGTTATCCACACGTTGAATGTGATTATCTATCATTAATTAATTATTCTCGCAAATTGCAAAATATCGAAATTCAAAAGAGTATTTAACAAAAGTTTGATGAAACATTTTTCTTTCTATCAACGTGATCCACACATTATAATGTTGATGAGTTTGCAGGAAAATAGAATGTACGCCATTAAATAATAATTATTATACGTATACAGATGCACGTATACACATATATGTATGTAGGTATATCTTTTTATCAGCATGCACATCACTTTCAAACAATTAGCTGGCTGAAATGAAAAATTAAACTGTTGAGTTTATTGCTTTTATGATTAAACGATAATTTGATTCCATTGATACAGCCAGGCAGAAAAAAGGCACACGTTTCAAAAAAATACACAAAAAAAAGTTAAACAAAACAAATTACGTATTGCTCCCAACGAGGTTGAAACAAAAAAAAAATAAAATACGAAACACCGGAAACAGCGTCAACAAAACGCTTTAGGAAGTCGGTACTGCTGATGCTGTGCTATACTGCCACTGCCTCTGCTGCCAGCAGCCGTACCGTGTGTGGCTTGAAATAAAATTTTATTGCTGCTCGAGGCATTGCATAGAAGAATCCCTAAGGTAGCTCACCATAGTGGGTGTTGGTAAAACGGCAAGGACTACTCTTGGTTTCGGGGCTCTACTCTCTACGTGTGTATAAAGAATATCAACGTAACGAGTGTGTGTACCTACTTTGAGGATTTCAGTTTCAAAATGAATAAATTCCAAGGAGTTCGGGTCGGGTAGTTTTGGTGTGCTCCTGAGAGTCCTGGGGGTTCGGCATTGAAAATCCTTTTTTTGTTTTTTTTTTTTTTTCGTTTGTATCGAACAAAAAATAGGATAGGACATCCGTCGTAATGTATGCGCATATGTTTTGCTTGTGTAGAGATTTGTGTTTGCTTTTGAGAATCGATTGAAGGCTTCCGCCTTGTACGATATGATGGCCATAAAATGGGGTGAAATCGAAGATAGTTAAGCTATTTCGTTTAGTATTTATGTGTGAAAATGTTTTCGTAGACGACGACGAGAACCAAACTGAACCGCGCCCTCAAAAATGGCACATAACAGCTAGAGTGCTTCAAATTAAATGACTATTTTATAAGAGTTTTTGTTTTTGCTTTTTGTCTCATCCTAAAAGGATATACGATGAAGAAGAAGAAAGTTTGATCGATTTATCTTTTTTTGTAGGAAGGAACAAGTTTTGTCGGAGTATAATATGAGTTTAAGGAGGAAATTAATGAAATTCCAATAAAGTGTTGGAATCAATGTACCAAATAGTTAATAGTTTAAGTTTTGTGTGTTGTGTTGGAAGCTTGTTGTGTTTTAGAGATACATGGTCATGTTTTCTTACATACTATACATTTCTTATAGAGGATATAAAATGTTTTGAAATGAACCTACATAAAATAAAATTGTTAAAAGAGGGTTTTTGTCTCCTCTTCTTTGAGATCTCCTCTTTGCGGTCGTATAATATTCTATTCATGTTTAAACAACAGAATACATTGACCAATAAATTTGTTCATAGTCAAGTGTGTTGTCACTATTCTTAGGGGATTTAATATGAAATTGGTTAAGGCATTTTTTTTGTTGTCATCGTAAGCGAAACTTATAAAAAGTTTTCGACATTCAACCCCTTGCAGGGTTACCGCTATTTTAAACTTAAACTTGTTTTTTTTTCGCTAAAATCAACGGTGATATTGATTTTTGACATGAAAATTGAATTTTGTGAAAACATGATACTTTTTTATATTCGGAATGTTTAACGACACATGACAGATTATTAAAAAAAAAAAAGATTGAACATTTTTGGATGAAATATTTATTTTCTATAAGCAGTTTTGAAAGAATTGTAATCTGCTATATTTAAATCATTAAATACGTAAAATTCTACAAAATTGCATTATGGTACTAAGTGTAAGGCTCATTTTGTTTATCAAAAATGGTTAAAGCTGTCTGTTTCATTACATCAAAAATACGGATGTGAACTCAAATTTAATTCAAAATAGCGTCAGCTCAGCCCTGCAAGAGGTTGATGGTTGAAAATTCATATTTAAGCTTCTTACATGACACCTAGCCTAGGGAGCACTACGATATCCGCAAACTATAATCTCAACCAACCAAATCTCGCATTTTTTTTTACAAATCTCGAAATACGAACTCTCGCAAACTAGTTAACCCACTTTTCATAGGGTTGGCTACGAATTCTAGCAAATTAAAATCTCGCAATCGAAATATTTCAATGCAAAATCTCGCAATTCCAGAAACCCGCTTTTCATAATCTTGCAATTACAAAAACCCTCTCGCATTCACAAGAACCCGTAAACTAAAATCTCGCATTAAGAAACATAAAGGAATTATGTTTAAGTTACGTTGTACTAGGTTTTTCGTTTGTTTATATGTTGTCAGTTGGTGTGCTTTCAGTTTATGTACAATAAATAGTACATAGGGTGGCCCGCGTATCGGTTTTTAGGATTTTATCTTCCTTTTTGGGCCTCTAATTTTCATTTTCCATTGCAGGATTTTATTTTTCAGTACGGAATTTTCCAACGTAATGTGTTAATGTGTGATTTTAGTTTGAGAGATGTTAGTTGAAATTTGCGAGATATTTGGTTGTGAAATGTAAATGCGAGATTGTTAAAAGCGCGATTTTGTTGTTGCAAGTTTATGAAAAGCGGGGTTATTAGTTTGCGAGATTTCGTATTTCCAGATTTATACACAAATGCGAGATTTTGTTATTCGAGTTTTTATCTTGCGAGATCTCGTAGTGCTCCCCTTTTTTATAAATTCGCAATAACCAAAAATCTCGCAAATTTCCACTTAAATCTCGCAAAATAAAATCTTGCATTAACACATCACGTTGGAAAATTCCGCACTGAAAAATAAAATCCTGCAATGGAAAATGGAAAATCAGAGGCCCAAAAAGGAAGATAAAATCCTTAAACCCGATACGCGGGCCACTGGTACCACTAGTTGCTGTTTATTACAAATAAACTGAAAGCACACAAACTGACAACATAGGCGCCCGCCTGGCGACTGAACATACCCTAAAAAATTTAGATGCGATATTTTTTTGACGAACTTAGATGTAGGGGAGAGGGAAGCAGTTTAGGACGGGGGCAGCTTAGGACAACTTCAAAAAAAGTAGTAAAATAAAAACTTTTCACTACTTTAATAAAATTTTACAGTGGCAATTCCACTTTAAACAAACATCTGATGGATACAAACGATACCAACTTAAATAAAAATTAAAAAAATAAAAGTGTGTTTCCAGACGACCGTTGTAAATTTTTTTATTCCCAGATGTAAGTATATTATTCTAAAATTTTCTCAATTTAGAAGTTAGAAGTGTTTTATTATAATTTTTATTTGTGTTGTGATGTTTTTCAACCAAAATCTTAACAATTTACATTGTTTTTAAAAAAAAATATGAGCTTTTTAGTTTTTTGTCCCCCTCGGGGCACTTTTGGACAGTGCACAAGGGGTACTTTCGACAAGTCCTAATCTGCATCTTTTTTATCGCTTTGAACAATCTATTTCGGTAATTTGTGTAAAATTATTGTTTTTCGTTTTATTTGTTTAGATTTACCTCTGCAAAAATTATCAGACATTATAAGAAGATAAAGAAACCACTCCTAATGAACTCGATTTGCCTCCAAGCGATGGAACTTGTTTTGCATAAAAACAATGACACTGAGGTTTAAATTTGGGATAATTTTTGTTTAATGCGTTGTTTTTTCTGTTCGGTGTTCACATTGGACTGACTCTTCCCGAATTTTTTTTTTGACTTCTCTTTGCTTTATCTCATTCCCACTTCAAAGTTAGAAAAAGAGGAAAGGCAGAATATTTGTATGTGGATTTTTTACGTTTTCTTTTAAAGTCAGAAAAAGTCGTTTTTGTTTTGCTTGTTTAAATTGGATTTATTGTTTATTTATTTCATTTTGCGAAATTAGTTTTTTTTTGATTCTCAATTCGACAGATAAAACCTAAGCAAATTCCAAACCTATGATTACCGAATTTGAACAAGTAAAACAATAAACCGAAATTGAATATGAAATTCGACCGAAAATTAGAACAGTGCTATGAAACTCAAACATTGAATATGGAATTATATATAAAAACTCAGGTCTATATTTTATTAATTTTTGATTTGATGTTATGTTTTGAAATAAATTATTTTTCTGTTAAATTAATACATAAAAACTAATTGAGAGCGTCAAATTGAGGACATGTCCCAAAACTGCCACCATGGCTGTCCAAAAGTGCCCCCCCCCAGAGGGGCAGATTGGGACACTTTAAAGAGTTTATTAAATAAAAACAAAATATATAAATCATAATTAAATATATACACTTCAATATCATTGTGAAAGGTAAAACCACAAGCAACAATATGTTTAAGATTCGAAGGGATATTCCGCTTTTTAAGGGATCAAGAGCGATTTTTGTAATCTCCCCTACTGAATTGCAATATTAAGAAAATCCAAACAAACCTACGACTAGATGTTCGGTAGTATCCCAAATAAAAGGTAATAAGCTCAATAAAAACTTTATTTCCGTTATTCGCAATTTTTGGAAAAAAACCTGGTATACATT
>OX439483.1:397434420-397519803 GCA_949320155.1 Melangyna quadrimaculata
TGTAGGCCCACATTACACCACTCTTAAGACTTAGTTCATTAAAAAAAAATATTTTTCCAAACGTAGCACAAAAAAAAAAAATTCCCCATCCGAAAATATAATAAATATCCTCCCATGTTACATTTTCTTTGACTAAATTTACTGCATCCAAATGTGTTCGACCGTTTTTCTCCAAATCTATATAATTTTATCCCCCTTAAAACTTTTAGCTCCATCCCAAATTTAATGTACTTTTCAGGAAATGTTTAGGACAACAAAAATGAAGCTCTCCATCAAAATTCAGCTTTGTTGTAAGCACATTTTATACTACTAATTTTCCTGGACTAAATAAAATTTATTCATTCAATTTACCCAACCCTTAAAATTCACTTTTATCTAACTCACCAAAGCTTTCAACTTGAATCCGAGAATATCATTTAAAAGTTGTGCAATGGTGAATTTTTTGTGAAATGTACCATTTTTGTTTATTCTGCCTTAAAATCTACCCGTCTTAACGAATGCGCCTTGCATTCTAAATCCAATGTAGACAAGCCAGGAAATAATATCCAATGAAAAGTTGGAGGAAAATAACAAAAATCCTTTTTCTAAGCACTTGATTGATTGAATGTTGTCGGAAGTGTGTCTCTGAACATTTCTCACCCTTATAATACTAAGCATCTCCTTTACTTTCTTAAATTTCAATAAAGCTCCTTATGATCAGCATCTTGATGTTAAAATGACAAAAGTTGAACACAACATGCTAAACCTTCCACAAAATCCTTGGACATAAATCATGTAAATCACTTGAAATAAGCAGGCAAACAAGTAGGTACATACCTAAGTCTAAAGATTGTGCGAAGTCACATTAAACAAATCGCTACCAAATGTTTCACCCTGCGTTCGTAAATCAGTTCACTTACACATACATGCCCCCATATGTGATATGCATGTTTCACTTCACCTTGGTGTCATGTAGCTGCAGAATGTGTATAATTTTAACATTTTAACAAAATTTATAGCACTTAAAGTAATGTTCTATTTCACCTTCGATATTATACGAATATTTTCGTTTTCGCTCCCCATATAAAACTTAAGGTCGTTTTTTATTTTTCTTCGACAGAATTTTCGCACACACATTCGAAGGATCTTATTCTTATGGATAGAAATAGAAAAAAAAAACGTTTCAAGTGCAAATGTTTCAAGTTTCCTTGCAGGAGGATTGAAGATTAGACGAAAGCGCGGGACATACTCGTTTCTTATGGAATATCGTTTCAACAATTCCTTAAATTATAGACATAGATGAATACAAGGAAATATTATGATACAAAGAAGGTTGGTATCTGTATCTCGAACCAGCTGTTTCTCATAAGAGAGTGTTGCTCATATAGCCTGGTGCCTGATGGTTATAGAGACTTGAGCTTGAGGGTTAGATAATATACGTATATATAAAATGACGAGGCGTTATAAATAGATTGGCAGCATCTTTCACTTATTTGCAAAGTTTTTCGATATTCCGTGAATATACTTTCTAATAATTGCAACTCATGGAAGCGAATCAATAAAGGGAAGAACTAGATGGGCGTCAAGCAGTCATAAATATTCAATTTCATTGTGAGAAACTTACTTTAACTGTTGTATAATATGTTATATCAAATGCGAAGCTGATTTGAGATATGTATTTGAAAACTTTGGCAATTTAGTAAATTTTTTTTTTCAGAAATTTGAGAACTTGATATAGATACCAGCCTATTTGATTTGCTTTTTGTAATAATTATCTATAATTATGTAAGTGTCAAACTTGAGGTATAAGATGTTTAATTCTTTGTTGTCAATTTCCTAAAAACGTACACCAACTGAATTGAGAGGTAATCGAATTATTCAAATCATTATTTGATCTAAAATTAAGAATTTATGGAAATTTTATTTTACAGGTTTATGTTTTTTGCACAGATTTTGAATTATACCTACGTATTTTGAAGTTATGGGAAAGTAAACAGGGCTCAACTACTATCTTTGAAATGGCCGCTCAAAGAAAAAGATATGTTTACTTAAGTTCACTGCCACAGTAATAAACTCAAAAATAAAGACAGAATCTATTCGAACTGTTTATAATAGTACAGTTTTGATTTTTGTTTTTGTGAATAGCTTATCTTACTGAAGAAGAATCTAAGAATCTTACTTATCAAACTTTTTCCCTAACTCCTTTCGGTGTCGAATAGAATTTAGGCCAATTATTCCAAAATAGACTATTGGCAAAAAAATACTATAAATCAAGGGAGTGTACCTACTTAAAAACAAATTACATGGTTGCCAAGAACATTAAAAGGAAAATTAGGTGTCGGATGCCAAATTTTGATTTTGAAACGATTTTGAGTGTAAGAATTTTTCGAATTAATACATTTTTGAAAAGTCGTTTTTGGCAACATTTTGATTTTAATATTTTCAAAGGGTTCAATGTCCAGGGCCGTAGCTAGAGAATGTGGGGCCCAATGTCTCAATGACTGGATATTAGTTAAATAAATTTCCACAAAAAGTTCTAATTGTCTTTTACAGAAATAAAAGGTGGCGAAGGTTCTAAAATCGATAACATGGATTAATTTTTTCAAATCTGTTTGCCGTGCTGATAAATTGTTTTGTTCTTCTATGGTGCTTTCCAAGAAATTATTTTATTTCAGCTTTGCAAAAGATCCTTACGCTTTTGCTGTGGGCACCGAAACAGTTAAGAACATTATGATAGCTTTGCTGTGCATACATCTGTTGCCAATTCTTTTCTTGGAACTTATGTCATTCAAAAATGTTGACCTGATAGAAATAAACTGTGCAGAAAAATCAGATGATAAAAAATATAAGAAAATGAGGCACATAAAAAATCATCAGCTACTTTTTTTTTTGAACAAAATACAGCTTTTAAGCCTTAGAATTGAGCGGAAAAGGTTTCAAGACATAATTTTTAGCAAATTTAATTTACTACAAGTATGCCATATGACTTTTTTGTCTGGGATAAAAACTACTTGAGTTACGTATGAAAAATTATTTCCTGTTAAAAACAAGATGGCGGCATAACGACACTAGGTACAATCGTGCAAAATGTTGTTCTTGGGTTGTGGACTGATACTCTTTCAAATAGAGAAGCCAAACTTTGTTTTGGACTTTTTACACAAAATATGCACAACAAATGCTTGAATGTTAGTGGATAAAATTTCAATTGGTGTAATACATCTGTTAATTGAATTCGCTACGCAGTGTGTTTATAGGTAGGATCTAAAGTGGGATTGCAATGAATCAAAAAGTGAGATTGAACTGAACGAGCTAACTCAACAAAGTTAATACCAATTCAATCAATTATTTATTACATAAGTATGTGTAAAATAAAATTAGTCCTAAGTCGATATCTTTTGCCCTTTTGGAGATATTCGAGACGAGTGATATTTAACCTCTTTTTTAAATTGCTCTAGTAAAAAACCGTTACTTAAATTTGTTCGGAAACCTTTTCAGCACGTTAAGGCGCTATTATCTGTAAAATAAAAATCATCCGAAGTCGATATATCTATATTCTTTCTCGAGATATGGTGGACGAAAAAAGTACAGACATCTTGCTCAAATCGACGGAATCTGATTCTAGGGACCTAAAAACGTGAAGATATGTAAACATTTTTAATTTGACAAATCGCATCAATTACAATAACTTAATGGAATGGGAACTTAAAAAAAATCAGAATCCTATTTCCGTTTGTTAAAAACTTGGTGGGGATTGTACAACAACTTTCAGACATGAAGGGAAATGCTATATCCAAATCGCTCGCACGACAAACGGTGGATGCACAGAAGTTCACATCGGCACGGAAAGTATAACGAAAATCACTTCGAAGTCGATATATCTATATTCTTTCTCGAGATATGGTGGACGAAAAAAGTACAGACATCTTGCTCAAATCGACGGAATCTGATTCTAGGGACCTGAAAACGTGAAGATATGTAAACATTTTTAATTAGACAAATCGCATCAATTACAATAACTAAATGGAATGGGAACTTAAAAAAAAATCAGAATCCTATTTCCGTTTGTTAAAAATTTGATGGGGATTGTACAACAACTTTTAGATATGAAGGGAAATGCTATATCAAAATCGCTCGCACGACAAACGGTGGATGCACAGAAGTTCACATCGGCACGGAAAGTATAACGAAAATCACTTCTTTGATGGACTTCACCAATTTCATAGTCTTCCCCGGTATTTTTTTTTTAAGAGACCAATTCATGTTCTCTAAGTAACGAATAGTGTATAATTTCAAGGAATCAAGTCGCAGAAGCTTTGATAACATTCACTAAAGTATCAAGATGTCAGTAAAAGGTATGTGGACTTTTGGAGGCTTAAACCAATTAGATTAGCGCTGCTTATAGGCATAAGGCTCATTGCTCATCTTCAAAAACCAAAATAATTTCCTCTTCCAAAACAACACAGCCATACACAAAAAAGTATTGAAAGTAACTTCTAGCAGAGAACCAAGAAATGACGAAGAACAACAAAAACAACAACAATAAGAAGGAATTATATTCGAAAAAGAGCAACCTTCCATCGCGTTTACGGTTTGGTTTGAGGGTCGCAAAATTATAAATATGCAAATGTCCTAATCAAATTCACATTCTGGAGTAACTTGTTATCCAATCTAAAAAATATAAAAAAATAGTAAAAAAAAACATGGTAAACTTTTCTGTACCGACGAGACGGCAAAGGAGCGAAGGGATCTCAGTCAGGAAAGGATATACCTATGCAGCGTGTCTACACCCTCTCAGTGAACAATGAACAGACTGCAGATACTTTTTCCTTCGTGTTCTTTTGCTTTTTGTGTGTCACTAAATCCGCCCACTTTTTTGTTTCTTTTTTTAATTTATTCCCAGTAACCAGGAACACAGATACTTCATCTGTTCCTTGAATTCACCAGTTCATCCAGTTTTTGCATCAACAAAACCGAACCACCCAATCCACCCAACATCATGGTTCTCTCTTTTGAATAGAATTGGATGTATCTATAGAGAATGTATACAACAAGAATCTATCTATTCATTCATCCTGTATAGGATAAAGGTGGATATTTTAATCAGAACGAGATATTAAAAACTTAAATCTGCATGTCGAAAGCGATTAAGCAAAGTTCGGGAACTTAGTATACCTAATGCTTGAAGAGCGACATTCTGTTGAATTCGATTTCAGCATGGAATCGACTGATCTTACCTTGCGCACAGACTGAAAGGACTCAACTTCGGCTTACTTGAAACCTTGAAAGGATAATTTGTTTCTATATCTACTTCTTAACATATATATATAATACCTACCTATCTACCTTTTGGTTTTAATTTAAATTATATCTTTGCTTTCAACGATAGGTGGGTTCCTTTTTTTTAATCAAGGGGGTTGGGATGACGATGGTTGGCTATGTTTCACCGCAGAAAGGACAAGTGGCTGGTTTTCGGGGTTTTTGGTTTTAGCTGTGCTGTGTGTGGAAACACAATAAGGTGCCTTATAAAATTTGGTGTGCTCAAAGCCAAAACGCCGCACTTCAAGAGAAGTGATTAATGGTTTTTTAAATGGTTTCAATTAAGTTGATTAAAAAATTTGGAATAATTTCCCCTCTATGTATACGAAATAATTACAGAATTTGTTAGACATGTTCTCGTATATTTTTTACCAACCAACATAATTTTAAAGAGAAATATTGTTTTATACAATTTTAAAGGAATTTAATGGGTAAAGGGCTCATAAGTTTTTTTTGTAATACGTATGTTGTTCGTCATTTTAAAATAAGTTTTAATTTTGAAGGTAATAATTAAAATTAGCTTTAATCATTATTTTGAAGATGAAGTTTGGTTAGATTTAGCATGATATAAATTTATTTAAACATCAACAATATCATTGGAAAATGATAATCCGAACGCGATGAGTTTGTCAAAAATGGCCTTATTATGATGGCGTACATATTATACTATGTTATTGAAGTTTCCTTCACTTTCATTAACTTGTTGAGTTATAGTTAAGTGTACGATCAATTCCAAAACCAAATTAGCTATGTCAGTAATATGGATGGGTTCTATCCAGTGTTGCCACTTCAAAGAAAGAGCAGTGAAGTAAATCCAAAACAAAAATGCAGATTTTTGCTAGGTAATTCTTTCAACTAAATTTTTAGCGATTCCTGAAAGAACGTATAGGCTTTTCTTTAAATATCAGTCGTGGCCGTAAATATATCTCTTTTTACTTCCCAAGAAATATTTAGTTGGTTATTAGACCTTCAAATTTATTTTAAATGGTACAAAGACAGGATTTTTCAAAGATTTAAAAAGTTTATTGAAAAGATTTACACTGAATTTTTAAGAAATAGTTTAGTAGGTATCAGAAAACTTTAAAAAAATAAAAAATGTACACCGGGTTGATACATAGCTTCAAAAATAACAAATAATGAAGACTAGAGTGGTATTATGCTTGTGTGAGTGTGTGGATGTGTAGCTGACAGTGTATGTGTGTGTCTCAAAAGAAATATGTAATCTTCCCTACGAAAACAGAGCCGGGCAACCGGCTTTTTAAAAAATATCGAGATGCAAGCGACGAACAACTGCGGGGGGACAGACAGACAGGGAGAACAATCAATTAAATAAAATCAAGTTTACTCCAACTTAAAATTGTTTACTAACCAGCTTTATTGAACAGACTGCGATCTTCTTACATTTAGTTCTTCTTTTTATACTAAAATTTAGCAGCACATTATAATTTATTTTAAATACAAAATACGTGATTTGTTCTAAATAAATTAACACTTTTCAAGTTAAGTATTGTAATCAAAAATGTGCTGATTATGAAAAAAATACGTTAATATAATAATTTAATAAAGAAAGAAAAAAAAACCTAAACAATAGAAGTTATATTGTTTTTGTTTTTATTTTAGTGGACTGTATTGAATGGAATTCAATAAAAAGTATTTAAGCGACCTTTAGTCCAATGCGTTTCGGTCCTGATAACAATTACAGTGGACCTCATCAGTTAGAGCTGTAATTGTTACTTTTCTAAGACGCAACATTTTAGTCGATGGCTACCGACGTTTATAAAATGTACAGCATAAACACACTGCAAATTATATTTATATATATATATATATATATATATATATAATTTATATAATAATTTAAGACAAAAGGTAATTCAAACAAATATTATGTATGTTTTCGTTGGTATAGGGGTGTGTGTGTGGGATGACCGTTACAATAAATTGTTCTCTGATGTTATGGACAAATTCAGCTGTCAAGAGAAAGCTATCAAACAAAAAAGCTTAGTAGATTTAATTAAGATTAAATTATGTTTTGGGAAAAGTGCAATAAATCTACTGCAATTGCATACAAATGGTGCTGCCGCAGTATTGAAGAAATTTCCTTGAGGCGTTACGTTATTAACAGCGTACTCTCCGGCATTGAAAACGCTTTGGCTCAGTGAAATCAAGATCTAGTAAGAGACCAGAAGCCAAAGAATGTTAATAAGACTCCACCTTGCGCAATTCTTCCTAAATTTTAGCTTTCTATCACTTTTGCATCGGATCGATTCTAGTACACAGTCTAGGTGTTTTTTTTTTTTTATTGATTATCCATTAAATGGATTTCGACTAGATACCCTTAAAATGTTTAAACAGCGAAGATATGGAAGAATTTGCCTAGAGATATCGATGGAAATTGTTTTTGAACCTCTGAATATCGAAATGGCAGCGAATAGTGCCAGGTAAGGCATTTCACATTCGTGCAGCACTGCTAAGAAAAGTATTTCTATAGTTAACAGTGTTCGAAATTCGGCTCGATGGTATACTGATGTGCATTCCTTGTCCTAGACATGAGTATTACCTATTACAGTTGAATTGCTTAGGGGGTTTATAAAAATAACTGCTTAAAATAATGAAAATCATTAAATATTGGGGCGGTATTCAAGAGATGCAAATGCTTCCGTTATAATTTCTATCGGCTATCATTTTCATAACTGTTTCTTTCTGTACTATCCAATTCACTGAAGTGGCTTATTGGAGCACCTCCCCGAATGTGAGAATTATTTTACTCGAGTTTTGGACGAATGAAGGCCTCACGTAGATTAAATATGCCAAATACGTGATCGTTTCACACATCTCGAAGACTAAATGCTTTTCGATTTCCTTAATGCAAGTACCGCTCATAGATAATGGTGTGGGATGTGGCTTTCGTTTTAACGGCAGTTGACGTGGTTTTTAGTCCCCCATTGGACCACGCTGAGAAGATTAGAATTGAATGAGCTTCTCATATGCTGCAATGGTAGTTTCACATCCGAAAAGCATACACATAGATTTGAATCTTAAAACAAATATGAAAAGCTGAGGGTACTGACGTCAGCAAAGCAGTTTGATAGATTCGAATTCCCAGACTTGAATAACACCTCTTCAGAACAATGGAATGGATATAGATACTATCTGGACCAGCGAATTTGTGTAAACTGTGCTTTAAGCAAATTGGCTTTATCTTGTAAACTAACAGCAGGTGTGTCGTTGAAAGCTTTAAAACCGAAAAAGAGGAAGTGTTTCGAACATTTTTGTTTGTAAATTTGTAGTGTTTTCAACGTTATTAGCGCTCCTTGTAAATTCTTTGAAATGGATCCGTTCTTCAGCTCGCATGTTAGCTGACAACTCCAGAAATAATTGTGTTTCGCCCAAGGTATAACAGTGGGCTCTTCAGTCAGTCTGTTATACCCTACTAAGACACAAATTTTGGCCGATGTTTACCGACTCTTATATAAATCACAGCAAAAAGATACTGTGAATTTTATTATTCTAGGGGAATTTGTTTAAATTCGTGCATCCAGAAAATAAATACCCGTGGTCAGGTTTTATATAATAAGAAGATGAAGAAATTAAAATATTAAAATATTGAAATGACTTCTGTTTTAAGTGGAGTGAATGAATAAAATTCAATTAAAAAGTACAAGTGACCTTGGGCGAAACACAATTGTTTCTGGAGTTGAGGTCACTTGTACTTTTTAATTGAATTTTATTCATTCGCTCCACTTAAAACTGAAGTAATTTCAATATTTTAATATTTTAATTTCTTCATCTTCTTATTATAACTTTTTAACGATAAATGGTACGGGAAAATGTATATAAATTTTTTTTGTTTGAAATTGCCTCAGCTACAAGTTTGTCGTTTTTTTTTTTAAACCAAACCGTTTTCAAGTTATTTTCAAAAAACCCCCCGCGCAGAAAAACATTCTAGTTTTCAACATGGCACTAGAGAGTTTTGAATAGGTTCTGGCAAGGCCCTAGCATGGCTGAGTAATGGCCAAAACTAGGGCCTTGTCGATTATGAACTCTTTTGCCTCGTCAGAAAAACCACTCTAGGCCCCGGACCAGTAAAACTAGATTTGTTCATACTTTTGCTAGAAGCATTAAAAAAGGGTATTTTAGTATCGGTTGTGATCCAATAGTAAAAATAATAGCGCAAATTTGTATGAATTTAATACTATATTAAAGCAAATTTAGTATGATACTGTGCATTTTTGTAAAATACTCTTATTATCATATTATTTGATTTAGTATCGTGTACAAAAATGCGCTTAATCTAAACTAAACTACATTCCATCACAAAAACAACCGGATATGAACCATCTGGTATTTAGAAAATATAGTTTAAGACAGTAAATTATAATTTTTGATTAATTTTAATGAAAAGTTCAAAAGAAATATGTAAATTCAAATATTCATTTATGGCAAGTTATCATTATAAATTTACAAAAGCTTTTATGAATTTTTAAGCATTGGCTTAGCCGTCATATCGACTGGTAACTTTAAAATATTTAATACAATGGAACAAGTTTGTATAATGGTATAAAATGTAAAAAAAAGATTTGATTTGATTTTATAAATAAATATTTGCTTTATGATTTATGTATATTCCGTTATTATAAGCATTCTGTAGCGGTAGCTAGCTCTGACAAATTTGACAAGGTTCTCCCAATCTGATCCATTTAAAATTTCAATCGTTTCTTGTACTGATAGGGTTGGTTTACCAAAACCTGCTCTTCTTTGCTGGTTAAAAATTGGACACACACTGATGAAATGAAAGCAATCTTCATTAGCTCTCAATTTACACAAATTTTTCTTATTATATACAAATAATATATCATATTTTAATTTCTTGTTTAGTGCAGTGTACAGATATTCTTATCTTACTATTTATATACATTAAGTATATAAATAAAGGCGTATTTTGTTGAAATCATTTATAAACAAATTATAAGTATACGAGGCTGTTATCGAAATCGAAAGTGTGGCAGGTTTTTAGTTCAGCCTTTGGCAGGGGTGGGTGGTTGAAAATAGAGATTTTCGTAAGTAAATACCCATATGATTATCTTGGTAGGATTAGCAAGAGCGTGAAATTTTTAACATTTTTTTTTTGAAACCAAAACTGATCAATTATAATAAAAGTTAAAATTTGTATTTTTCGATTCATCGATTCAATTTGTTTAGTTAAAATTTTGCACATGTATCAATAACAATAATGCTTAGTCTGATAGAATGCCGAAAACGTCCAACAAGTTCTTACTAGCGAGAACCTCACGAGAGTATGAAACATTTTCCTCGTCTAAATTTTACTTACTGAAAATTAGCAAGGCCTTAACGTATCCCCTAAAGAAAACTGACTAGAGCTATGTCGAAACTATAAAGAAACTTTTTTCAGCCGGGCCATTTTCATGACCTTTGACTCCTTGTAACTGGGATAGCGGTCCTCGGATCGATAGGGAACTTTCTCAGTCTATAAAGAGTCCCATTACCAATGTTCATACCAAATTTCAGCCTCGAACTAATTTTTTTCCTTGTAAAAAGCTAATTTTCCTGGACTAGTGCGTATATGTTAAGAAGTAATCCGTTCAATAAACGCGTAATTTGGCTAGTTAAAAGTTATCCGTTCGGTATGATATGTCACACATTTATTGAATAAAAATTATAAGTTCAAAGACGGGTTAGTGTTGTCCCGCCACTATCACGAGTTTGTGAATAGGGCTGTCAGAGCTGTTACACAGAAGTTTCTTAAAAGTTCTTAAATTTAAAAAAATAGTTATGTGGGAATTTGAACAATTTTATTTTTTTGATAAATCGATATTTTTAAATAAAGTCACCTACAGATTTTTTTTTTTTAAATTGGTTTTTAATTTTATAATGTTTATTAATAATTAAACTCTTTAAATTGGCGTACCATTTTGAGTATTTTACAAGTTTTAATCCTTTTTTAATTTAACAATCTTACTGAAATAAATACACAATACACTATCAGCCGTATTCATTAGAATCCGCTGAACAGATGAATAGTTATGCACTGCATAAGGATTTATGTAGCCACTATACAACGTTGCATAAATTGTTATGCATAAAATATTTTTCAACCCATTATAGTTATAATGAGCTTGTGTCAAAATTAGTACCATAAAGGAGAAATCTATTACGATTTACTTTCATAACTGACAAAGTAGTCCCAGCTGTGTGTGTGCTGTGTGAAAAGTCAATAGAAGTAATTCTGCTGGCGATTGGATTCTTTTTGGTTTCTTATTCATTTCTTTTAATATTATTATAATTATCCAGTTACTTTGTTGTTTTTTTGTGTTCGCAAATAAAATTAAAAAAAATTGAAACAAAAAATACGTCGTTTTTGATTTATTCCATGAATTGTTCCATTCACTCACATCGTGATGTTTTTGATGAGGAGAAAAATAAAAGGGTGGTGCTTATTTTGTAATGCTTAAAATTCATTTGTTTTTTCCCATGATAGTGATGAAGGTGAATCTTTGTATAATTTTATTTTAATCACGCATGCCGTCGAGCATTTGCAAAAGTTGTAAGATTTGATGGAAAATCTTTAAATTTTTCACATTTATTAAGCAGCTTCTATAAAATAAAGTGTACAAACAAATATTATTTATTTTTTTGAACAATATCCCAACAAAAATGTACAGTAAATTAACAAAACCAACATTATTAATTGCTGTATTAAATTTTATAAAATATTTTGAAAGTGAGATTTCAACACCTCAAAGATTGCAAAAATAAGCGCCCCCCTAACATCTATCTTCATTATTGCTATGTGTGAGTCAAAGTGACATTCCGATACTAAACAACCCTTATGTTGGCTGTATACAACCTCCAAACGCGTTTAACTTATGTTGCTTCTATTCAACGTTGCGTAAGTTTATGAATAAGGTTTTTGCGTTCAGAGGCATTATAAAGAGTGCATAGCGCTATGCACTCGCTATAATTCGTTTATGCATAAGGCTGTATGCCTACAACAAGCAATCACATAACGTATATCTATTTACAACAACCTAAGTATATGCATGCACATTATACACCTATGTACATGTTTAATAAAGATAGGTAAGAATTACATGAATTAAATATGTAACAACATTTAAATATTTGAAATTTTCTTTCATCCCCAATTTACAAACGAAAAGTTTTACAATTTGATTGACAGCTCAACATCCTTGATGGATTTCATCTAACAACCCACTTGAATGTCTTTAAAAAAAACAACCCCTAAGAGAATATTTAAGTTATAATCATGGCGGACTGTACCATTTTAAACTGAAACAAAATATGTATGTACGGATTGAAGAAAAAAAAGTCTGCTATTCTACTATATATATTTTACTCCCACCCATAATGCCTTTCAAAATATGATTGAGGGGTTTGTCCACCATATTGAATGAAGATTTAAACTTTTAATTGAAAAGTTCTGCGTTGTTCGCTTTTTATGGTGGATAGGTAGAGGTACACGAAACTAAACTAACAAAAATATACAAATCTTGGTCCACCCTAATAAAGTAGCTCACGTAGTGACTCATATAGAGCACTTGCATTAATTTCACTCATATATCAGTATAAGTTTGGTTAAAATAAAATGATGTATTAAACTTATAATTTGCCAGGAAATCCATCTACTTCGGGGCATTAGGTACTCTTAATTAAATATAATTAATGTCTGATTTGCGTTTATGAGTACGGGTGATAAAGTTGGAAAAAAGTAACTAAAATTATTTAATATACGGTTTGACAGAGCACAGGTAAGGTGATTTTCTACAAAACCTCACCCAGGTCGGCGAATGCCGATATCAGAAAAATAACTGTAGGAAGAAGTACAACAAAAACGATTCGAAGTGTAAGTACACAATCTCGACACATGAACAATTGAACATAATATTCTAAGCCCCGTATGAAAATGAGTAGTAAACATGCAACGTAAAAGCCTGATGTATCCTTTCAACCTGATTTAAGCACTGCAAACCAAAGTGCATCGGTGTGCATGTTGAAATAAATTACTCAAGGCAGAGCACGAGTATTTAAGAAAATTGCGCTCCTACCAGGTTTCAGAAATTACCCGGACTTTCCGTATAGAAATCTCTTGATACAAAGTCCTATATCACTTGCATGCACATGGAATAAATGACATTACAATTTCATGCCTTCATCTTGCATGCGTGTAAGTTTGTAATAATTATAAACATAATTTTTGATTAATCCATGGAATTGACTTTCTTACCCGTTCGTGCAACAAATAGGAGTTGATTTTTTTTTGTTTTTCTCGTGTACCTACCTTTATTTCCGTTTGCTTCTTGGATTTGCAGTTGTTTTTCCAGAAAAGTAATTTTCTTAATCCAATCTTTCTGATGAGAAATTCGCATTTTCTACGAGTTTTTTTTTTTGTGAAAAATTCTTTAGAAAGTTTGCCTAAATAAGTTTAGATTTTTTTTGTGAGAAACAAATAGAAAAAAAACACCACGATTGAATGTTGAGCAAATGAAAAAAACGCCGACAACGGACCAACGTTGACGTTAAAAATGATGATGATTACGATAAAAAAAATTTTAAAGACAAAAAATAAATAACAAGAAAATGAAGAATATAAGACGAAGAAATGTATACATTCCGGAAGTGACTTTCGGTTTTTCTGCAATTAATTTATTCTACCGTTCGTTGTTGGCGACCAACGAACGCAACGCTGTGGCTTTGGGCATATAAAAGCGCACACCCTATATAACCACATTTTCCATTTTCCAAGCTATGCGGCATTTTTCTAGTCTTTTAACTTGCTTTTTTTTCTTATTTCGTCTTTCTTTAACTTCGTGTTACTTTATACTTCATCCATTCCGTGGTAAATGGAAATGAGGCGTTTATTTTGCTTTATTGCATTTAAGATAAAAATTCTTCATGGTGGTATGAGATTTTTTTTCTCATTCTAAGCGGATGTGGTAAGGGGAGGTAGATATAAGGTGGAAGGGCCATGGAGGAATGATTTTGCATTTATCCCACAGGAAAATCTGGTTTTATCCCAGAGATGTAATCGACCAGAAGTTGTTTTTTTTTTTTTTGTTTGAGCATTGAATTTGTTTTTGTGTTAAGAAACAAGATGACGAAGTACCTACTATTTTGCCATGGTTGTATTTGTTGCGCTTTTACTTCGCAAACTTTTTTTCAAGAAATAAAAATTATTTTTTTTATAGAATTTATAGTATTTCAATCTATGGAAGTAAAATTCAAAAGTTGGAGCGAAGTTATACTATGATTAAAAAAACATTAGTCTTAGGAGCGGGAGCAGTGTTTTGGTAGGTTACCATTAGGTACTCGGAGAACATTGAAAAATTACCAAATGCGAAATTGTCAATTTTGCGATTTTTAAAAAACATGCATGTTTTGTAGCTGAATTTTTGATATGTGTTAGGGGATGGTGTCATTTATTTTATTTGATACTTGCCAGACATCTACAGTGGGACCTTACGTGAGCCAGACACTTAAAATCTGCCAAACTAATCGTGCCGTTTACATAACAGAATCAAATCAAGATTTTATGTTTTCTATGGGCAAATATTCTACAATATTTTCTAATCAGCAAGACACCTACAGCGGGGCTTTTCATCACCGTAAAACTGTCAAAATAATAATTCATTGTTACTAAAACGTGATTTTTTTCGTTTATTTTAGCTGTTTTTAAATGTCTGGCTGATGAATACGCCCCACTGTAGATGTATAGCTGATGGGGAATTATTTCTAAACAGTTGCCCATAAAACATATATATATTAGCTTTAAAACTACAACGTAAATGGCACGATTAGTTTGACATATTTTAAGTGTCTGGCTCACGTTAGGCCCCACTGTAGATGTCTGGCAAGTGTCCAATAAAGTAAATGACACCATAACCTAAGCAAGACATCAAAAATTCGGCTTTGAATTAACGAAATGTTGCATCATTTGTATGCAACCTTAACACTCGCTACCTCTTAATTGCACCCGGATTGAAGATTCTTAGTATCTGCTCGCAAAAAAGATCTCAGCTTTTATAAAATGACGTATGTCTGGCGGCCCTGGGCTCTTACTATATTAGTGCTAGGTCAGACATTTGAAAGTCATTGGGCTACCAAAAATTCTACAAAATTAATGAATGAGAATTTCAGGGCTTTTAACGGACTAACTCCTTAACTACCTCCCAATTATGTCTGTGTCTGGTGAAGTTCTGTCCAAGACGTCGGTGTTGAGGGTCCTTTCCCATCTTCACCGCTCAAAGCTTGCAAAAGCTCCAGTGACATTACGCTTTGTTCTTCCAATTACGACAATATCGTCGGCGTACGCAAGTAATTCGACGGACTTTGGAAGATTGTGCGTCTAGTGTTGACGTTCAAGTATGATGTTGAAGAAGTCGCATGGTAGCGCGTCGCCTTGTCCAGACCTTTTTTATGACATCAAAGCTGTCGGTGAAGTCTTTGCTGAGCTTGATCGGGCAGCGTGCGTTCTCCAGCATCATCCTGCACAAACGGACGAGTTCGATTTGAACTTCCTAGATTTTCCTGGCCTGAGGCCACACTGATATGGACCTATCTTATCAAGTTGTTAACGAATGGTTTCAGGCGTTCACATAACTCCGCGGAGAAGATATATGATATTTCGTATCTTCATTTCGTCGAGGTCCGGAAGACGGAATTTTTGACCTGCATCGTCTATGTTGAATGGTGAAATCTGCCTCACAGCGGAATTAGATTCTTCATCGCTGTTATACAATCTACAGAAGCGATCTCTCCATATTCTCTGCATCGACTGCGAATCCACTACAGGCTTCGGTTCAGGCTTTCTAGCTTCTTTTTACCTTTTGGTAATACCTCCGAACCTCATTCCTGTTATAAAATCCCTCAATCTCCTCGATCTCGTGCTTCTCATGTCCTTCTTTTTATTTCTCAAAAGCCGGAGTCCCGCCCTCCTCTTCTGCTCGTAGAGCTCCCAAGCTGCTCTGGTCCGCCTATGCAGCGACGCTTTATATGTCTCCTATTTCGCTGCAGGTGCTTGCCGGTATTTGTCCTTAAACCATGTGTTTCGTCTTATTACCTATATTCATACATATGTAGTGATAGTCTTTTATAATGGGTACAGTTTTCTGCACTAGCTACTCTCTTGTATGGCAGTAGAACGAGAAATGTTATCACGAGTAGGCTAGAATCTATTAAACTGAGGAAAACTCTGGGTTAATTTTGAGCTGAAAAGAGGTCCTAAGGAACAGAAAAGTAAGTTTCCATAAGCCAACTTAATTTAGGAAAACCGGAAAAAGTTCCAACAAGCCAGAAAGACCTGAAACGGTAATATTCGACGAACCAAAGTTTAGCATGACCAAAACTAGTTTGGCCATTTGCAAAAAAAACATTAAAAAAAACTAGTCGCTGGTCTTCAACGACACACCTGCTTTCAGCCTACAATACAAAGCTAATTAGCTAGCAGCACAGTTTGTTGTTAATTCAACGCTGCCAGAAAAAAGTATGTATAACGCCTCCTGTACTTGAGAGCGTACACGATTTTATGGCATAGGATCCCTTCCATTGTTTTAAAGAGGTGTTCCTTGAAACTGGTCTTTTTCGTAGTGAATGGAGAACGCCATTTGTCTAGTCTGTCTCTAAAAGTTGTGTATCTTTTTCTTCTTCGCCCTCAAACTATATCGACCCATTGCACTTACTTCCCTTCTTTCCAAGGTCATGTAAACACTGATTATTCCAGCTCTTCTTTTATAATTAACACGGTCTCAAGGGATTATGACCACCCTTTAAATGTTGGTTTAACACAGTGCTATAATTTGGGAAACAGTAGGAGGATTGAGTAGGAGAAACCGATGTACATTCGTCTTAAATGTCTGGATATTTAAATGGGGAGGAAAAATAGAGTCAGTTAGGGAATTCCACATTCGTGTCGTACGGTAAATGAAAGAATCTCTGTACTTAACTGTACGTCTCTAGCTCAAGAAATATCTCGAAGAACGAAAGAATCTTAATGACTGGCAGTCATTAGTCTGTAGGCAGTAGGTCCACTGAGCAACTGATGTTATAGAATCACCAAACAGTGAAACGAATTTTTTCATCGTTTTGGAGAAAGTAAAATTATTATAAAAAGATACTTTATATTTTCAAAGCATTTAATGGAGTCCTATACAAATGCGTGCATCTTTCAGAATGCTCAATATAAGTTTTAATAGATTTAAGAAGGTTACAAGCCTGTAATCAACAAACTAAATGCTGGTATGCCCAAAAGTGCAGGGGTTCATTTTTTCCCCGGCTCTCTTCTTCATGTTCATTGAATATCTCTAAATGTCTAGTCCATTAAGATTAAACTGTTTTGCTGACGACAGTACACGTACACTCAGTTTTTCATATTCGTTTTTAGATTCGCATCCATGTCCTTCGAATGTAAAACTTCAACGGCAGCGTATGATGACAACACTATCCAATGGTGAATCAAAAACCATGGCAAATTGAATGCTTTAAGAACCCATTTTTGTCTACTGTCGTTTAAACGAAACCAACCTCTTATTCCACTATTAATGAGTGTCACTTGCATTTAGGAAACCGAAAAGTTTTCAGTCCTCGGTATTTGCATCACAAATCACACTCTGGCAGAACCATCATTCGACGCCGTTTCGTCAGAAATTATGCTAAGTGCTTAGGCTTTCTCTGACAATGCAAGAAATTTGCCAAAATTTGAAATAAATCTGGCTGTAATCTTTTAACCCTTATTAGTCCAAAACTCAAGTACAATTCTCACATTTGAGCAGGAGGCGTCCGAATAACGATTACCCACTTGAGTCTATTCCTATTGTATAGAATAAAAAGAATAGCTATGAGAATGATAGGCGAGCATTTGCATCAATCAACACATCAGTAACTCTCTAGTTTAATTTGGGACGTACTGTCAAGTATAGAGATTCTGTTCTTACCCGCACCCCTTGAGGCTGTGAGTGCAAAAGTGGCGTAACACTATTTTCAAAAATTGGGTTTTTTTTCCTCTGATATTTTTTTCTTAGGGAGATTAATTTAAACATAGTATAAGATTTTTGAATATTTAATCTTCCAAAAAAAAAAACAAGTGCTTGTTTTAGTCGATTTAAACCCAATTACAAAATGTGGGTTACGCCACTTCTCACAACCTTATTTGTTCCTGCTATTTTGAAATTCAGTGGTTCAAAACCAACGTGCATCGGCTTAAATCTTGCATCTATACATTTACTAATCTTTTCAACCTAAACCCACTTTTTTGGACTTCTCCATAATACCGATAAGGCATGTGTTGACAAGAACCGCCTAAACTAGTCATTTTTATGTATGTGAGTCTATGTTTATGTTGGTTTCTTATTGATATCACTATATAATTTCGTCCTTTTGAACCCAATATTCCAACCCAACTATTATCCTTTCCCATTACAAAAAAATAAAGACTCTTCTTTGTAAGCATTCATTACGAAACAACGTTATCAAAATTATATCGAAGTAAATGCTAATTTTTTTATTTTTAAAGGTTAAACATAATTTCGGTTGAAATCACTTGAGGGTTATGTAGGAGCAGAGCAACCATTATAAACGCAAGAATAAAGGAGCAACTACTACTGTGGCTATATGATCATTAATCAACATTTTGTATGCTTGCTTAATACCTCTGTAACCATTCGAAGAGTTCAGAGACTCGGGCGTCGAAGGTTAAACATTTTTATATAGAAAACCGTATTTAAGTCGAAACAATTTAGTCGGACAGATGATGTTTCTACTGTGATGACAGTTCGTCTAAATGTCAAACACTCGCATGAGTAATGAATTTCAAGCAGGTGAAGTGTATAGTGAACTTAAGCCCCTCGCTGGTATTGAAAAATGGAACAAAAGGAAACGTTTCATGCTATACGTAGCTCCCCTTACGTAAGGGCAGTTTTGCATTTTATGGATATACATTTTTTCCAAGCCACGCATTTAAATACATAACAAAAAAATAACCAGCACAAAACTATGTATTTATATTATGATCCTTCCACAGCTGTGATATTGAGTGACTCTTCAAGAATTTAAATGATTTGAATTTGATAGTAAAATCCAAAGGAAAATCTGTTTAAGCCTCGAAAGGATTTTCGTGTGGCATCAGTGTCCTAACAAAAAAAAAGAAGAAATCCGTACACAAATAATGTTGCATGGAGATGCAGAATAAAGAATGAAAATGTAAATATTATCTATATAAGGTTTATAGATAGATAGATGTTTTTGTTTGTCCTTAAGAAAAATATTTGGATCACTTCAATGAATGTGATGTGTGTTGCTGCTGCTGCTTCGTTCGCGTCATCCGGAATTGACTTTTTCCCCCTGATTCGAATGATTAATGATGCGCCGCATTGAATAATAGAGGTCCTTCGATGTTTCACTCCTTGCATGTTGGAATGTTTGGATTTTTCTTTTATATTTTGTTGCCTGTGTTCACTTTGATTCAAACCGATTTAAGGCGGTTTTAGATTTTGTATTTGATTTTCTTGAATTATTTTTACTATTGGCATTCTCTTTGTGATGTCTGGAGATTTTGTACAATATTTCTTTTTTTGGTCTTCAGATTTGTTGGATATGCTATTTGTATCAATGCAAACTGGATTGCATCAACCTGGCAGTGATAGCGCGGCCTTAGACCATTAAAACACATATAAAAATACAATACAATTATATAGATGTAAAAGAGCTTTTTACCGCTCCAACGGTCAAGTAGTTTAAACGCATATACAGAAGTACATAAAGTATAAGTAAACGAAATTTGGAGCGGTATAAAGCCCTTTTACATCTATCATTCATCTAGCAATTTCATATAGTACTTTTAAGTGGTTTTAAGGCCGCGCAATTTTTTTTGGAAATTGCCCTTTCCACCTTAACGAAGGTGAATAGACCCACACTCCAATCCGATTTTTTTCTTGCCTCGACCAAACTACATGCTCAATGTTTTTGTAACACCATAGGTGAAAGTAGAAGCCCATAGCGTTATGCTGGATTAACATGCATCTTCGTCTGCAAATATGAAGAAAAGTAGAGCGGGAGTGTGTGAAAGAGAACCATCAAGAAGATGAACATGTTCGTCTTCATATCTGCATTATGGCACTTCCTATAATCTGCATGCACGAAGATCTTCTGCATTTTGGTGTTCTCTATCTATCCAACAAATGTAAATTTTAATTTTACATACCCTTTTTTTTTGCAGAAGTCAGACGAAGATACATGTAAATCCACCATTATAGTTAGTTAGTGCACTAGGCCCTGGAGCCGTTGCGCAACCCAATTTTATATATTCATTTATTAGATGAATCACCCTGTATAGTATAATAAACACCATAGGTACTTTGTGTTAAAACGACTAAGTTTAAAAAAATTGAAAATGCAGCAGATATTTACTCTTTTAGAAGGAAGTGTGTATTGGTTTGCTCTTACACACCAGTTTATTAACGTGGTTCAGCTTCGATTAGAGATTTTACCTAAATATTATGTTTGTAAAATTTTCATTGAGTGGAATTATAATTGACGACTGGGAACTTAAGCTTATGTCCCACCAACGAAAAGTAGCTTTCCGGACATTCAAAAGGAGAAGTTACACATATTGCACTCTAGTGAAATTAATCATCTTTCTCTTTTCGATGTGTAAACATCTAAGCGCTAGGTATTAAGAAAAAAACAAACTCTCGGTATGGGTAAACTTGAAAGAGGAAAGACATTCTGTAAGACACTCCATTTTAGGGGCCAGCTATAGCTATCATTGGAAACCATCATTGAAAATATTAATTGTCAATTTTGAGAGATTTTGAAGAAAAAATGTATGATTATTTTGATGCCAAAGTAAAGCTAATTGACTTAATAATTATTTCTAGGTGAAACGAAATTCAATTTTGCACAACTTTTCTCATAAAATGACTTTTAATTTTTTCAATGATCATGGGTAAGGTAGTTCATCATTGAAAAATTAAAAGTCATTTTATGAGAAAAGTTGTGCAAAATTGAATTTCGTTTCACCTAGAAATAATTATTAAGTCAATTAGCTTTACTTTGGCATCAAAATAATCATATATTTTTTCTTCAAAATCTCTCAAAATTGACAATTAATATTTTCAATGATGGTTTCCAATGATAGCTATAACTGGGCCCTTAGGGCCCAGTTATAGCTATCAGTGGAAACCATCATTGAAAAAGTTAACTGTTGATTTTGAGACCTTTTGAAAGTTTAATCATTGAATATTTTAATGCAGAAATATAGCTTATGACTTCAAAATTATTTCTCCTTCAAAAAAAATTCATTTTGACCCATATCTTCCCCATAACGTAACTTTTAATTTTTTCAATGATCATTGGTAAGTTAGTTCATCATTGAAAAATTAAAAATCATTTTATGAGAAAAGTTGTGCAAAATTGAATTTTGTTTTACCTAGAAATAAATCTTGAGTAAATTAGCTTTACTTTGGCATCAAAATAATCTTCAAAATCTCTCAAAATTGACAGTTAATATTTTCAATGATGGTTTTCAATGATAGCTATAACTGGCACCTTATGGGGAAGATATGGGTCAAAATGAATTTTATTTGAAGGAGAAATAGTTTTGAAGGTCTCAAGTCGTAAGCTATATTTCTGCAGTAAAATATTCAATGATTAAATTTTCGAAAGGTCTCAAAATCAACAGTTAACTTTTTCAATGATGGTTTTCAATGATAGCTATAACTGGCACCTTAGGGGCCAGTTATAGCTATCATTGAAAACCATCATTGAAAATATTAATTGTCTATTTTGAGACATTTTGAAGAAAAAATATGTGATTATTTTGATGCCAAAGTAAAGCTAATTGACTTAATATTTATTTCTAGGTAAAACGAAATTCAATTTTGCACAACTTTTCTCATAAAATGACTTTTAATTTTTCAATGATGAACTACCTTACCAATGATCATTGAAAAAATTAAAAGTTTCGTTATGGGGAAGATATGGGTCAAAATGAATTTTTTTTGGATGAGAAATAATTTTGAAGTCGTAAATTATCTTTCTGCAGCTAACATTTTCAATGATGGTTTTCAATGATAGCTGTAACTGGCACCTTACCGGAACATGGGAAGCCATTAGTTTTTAACTAATGGATGCGAATGGTTCGTGCATTGAATAGAGTAAATTGAGTTAATGTCGGTAATGTGGTTGGGTATAGTAATCGCCGTCTGCGTGTGAGATAGAAGATGAGAAGAAAATTTTTGCTAAGGGTTTGCTAGCACTAACTTTTTTACAAAAAAAAAAAAACTTTTTTACAAAAAAAAAAATAAACTTTTTAACAAAAAAGAATCAAAAAAAAAAATATGATTTTTTTACAAAAAAAAATTAACTTTTTTACAAAAAAAAAACTTTCTTACCAAAAAAAGAATAAACTTTTTAACAAAAAAAAAAAATCAATCCAAAGTCCAAGAAAAATAACTTTTGTACAAAAAAAATTAACTTTTTAACAAAAAAAAAAATAACTTTTTTACACACAAAAAAAAATAAACTTTTTATAAAGAAAAAACTAACTTTTTACAAAAAAAAAATAACTTTTTTACAAAATAAAAAACATTTGTTTGCAGAAAAAAAAACCATTTTCATCTAAAAATAAATCATTTCTTACTTGCTTAAACATTAAAAAGTGATGAAAAATTATTCAATTATGGATTATTCTTTTACTATTAATTATATTTCTTTACACTCATCCCTGACTTACTGACTGGCTAACGCTGCTGGGATAATAAGCTAAAATCGGAAAAACGTTTACTACTCCTAAACGAAAAATCCGAAAAATACAGGTGATGTATCGGAAGGAAGGCCTTGAATAGGCCTAATATATTTAAGGTTGCCACTTTTCTAGAAGTAAGAGAGTAAATTAAAATCAGAAAATAGCCTCCTGCTCCTAAACGAAAAATCATATCATGCGATACATCTATTGAAAGGTTGCACTCCCTATATTACGAATATGCATTTTTAAAGTCGCTAGGGCGCTTAGCTTAGCCGCAAATCAAGTTTGAAGGTTCCAGTTTTGGTAGGTCTATGACGTTTAGTTTAGCCAGAAATTGCGTTTAAAGATAAAAGTCGGTTTTTCATATCATGCGATACATCGATTGAAAGGTGGCACTCCCTAGATTACAAATATGCTTTTTTTAAGTCGCTAGGTCGCTTAGTTTAGCCGCAAATCAAGTTTGAAGGTTCCAACTTTGGTGGGCTACGACACCGACTATTAGTTTGGCCAGAAATCGCGTTTTAAAATAAAAGTCGGTTTTTAATATCATGATAGGGCGCTTAGTTCAACCGCAAATCAAGTTTGAAGGTTCCAACTTTTGTAGGGTTACGACGTTTAGTTTGGCCAGAAACCGCGTTTAAAGATAAAAGTCGGTTTTTCATATCATGCGATACATCGATTGAAAGGTGGAACTCACAAGATTACGAATATGCTTTTTTAAAGTCGCTACGGCGCTTAGTTTAGCCCCAATCAAGTTTGAAGGTGCCAACTTTGGTGGGTCTACGACGTAGTTCCGCTGAAGTTGATTGCAGTTAATTAACATATTATTATTATTCCGATCGTTCATAAAATCATTTCGTTTTCTAACTCTAGGTGTTTGGAATGATACTTTTCGTTTTCAATACAAGAAGGAAATCAGAACAGGGGTGAATTTCAAAAATCATCATTCACAGAAACAGCAACAAAATTCAATTGGCTTGCATTTAACAAAATGGTAACCCTGCTTCAATTTGTATAGCAAAGTATAGGTATTATATGAAAGTCTTTGTGAGTTGGGGATCGAAATTTCTTTGATTTGGCATTTAATGTATTTATAAAACCAAGAAGCCTCTCTCTCTCTGAAAAACATTAGCTTTACGAATATATTTCTGAATTAAAATATTCAATGATTAAACTTTCCAAGTGTCTCAAAATCAACAGCTAACTTTTTCAATGATGGTTTTCAATGATAGCTATAACTGGCCCCTTAGCAACATGGCAAGAAATTACAGCATGCCGGCCGTTCTAAATGAGTTTTGAGCGAACGTATATCGCAGTCGCAAATTTTGCAATGTGCTAATCCATCTTTCTCTGATTTGGTTAACTAACAAAGTTGTTTATGTTTTGACATACATACGTCATTTATTTTAGGGATAAAATTTCAGTTTTGTTGTGCGTTCAGCGCAAATAGCGATGAAAAAGATGTAAGGTTAAAGTGAACATTTGAGAAATTAGAATTTCGATTCAAAAAATTAAAATCGCCAAAAACTAAAAATATCGCCTTTTTTGGTGTACATCGCCAAACCGATTTAGGTGTCGCTAAATGAAATCGCACATTTGGCGATAAATCACACAATCTGACAACCCTGGAAAAAATAGGTGAGTTTTATTGGTTTTGTGAGTGAAAATAAGAACGCCCATATTTCAGATATTTAATCGGACATGTATGTCAGTTGAGTTTTTGTTTTTGAAACGCGATTTGCTGCTAATCTAAGCGTCCAAAAGACCTCAAACTTAACACCATTTTTCTCTTTAAATGGGATTTGCGGCTTAGCTAAGCATCGTAGGGAATTAAATATTACATATTCGTGATTAAGGAAGTGCCATCTTTCCACCAATAATGCACGACAAAAAAAAAAAAAAAAAAAACTTTTGAAAATCGATACAAACAATGGTATTTTTCATAGTCATTGTCGTAGGTTTGGAATTTGTGACGTAAAAGTACAAAAGGCTTAAAGAAAATGTATCTATTTGTGAAACGAAGTTGAAAATAAATAAACAATACAATACAATACAATACAATGGTATTTTTCTCTTTAAATTCAATTTGCGGCTAAACTAAGCATTGCAGCGACATATTGTACCATGTTCTAGAAGTGTCACCATTCCATCGATGTATTGCACTATATGAAAAACCAATTTCTTGAAATCGACTAATTTTCTCTTTAAATGCGATTTGCGGCTAAACTAAGCGCCCTAGTGACTTTAAAAAAGCATATTCGTAATCTAGGTAGTGCCACCTTTCAATCGATGTATCGCATAATATTAAAAACCGTCTTTTATCTTAAAACGCGATTTCTGGCCAAACTAAACGTCGTAGCCCACCAAAGTTAGAACCTTCAAACTTGATTTGCGGCTAAACTAAGCGACCGAACGACTTAAAAAATGCACATTCGTAATCAAGGGAGTGCCACCTTTCAATCGACGTATCGCGTGATATTAAAAACCGACTTTTATCTTTAAACGCGATTTCTGGCCAAACTAAACGTCGTAGACCCACCAAAGTTGGCACCTTCAAACTTGATTTGCGGCTTAACTGAGCGCCCTAGCGACTTAAAAAAAGCATATTCGTAATTTAGGGAGTGCCACCTTTCAATCGATGTATCGCATGATATGAAAAACCGACTTTTATCTTTAAACGCGATTTCTGGCCAAACTAAACGTCATAGACACACCAAAGTTGGCACTTTCAAACTCGGTTTGCAGCTAAACTGTTGTACAGTAATACTACGTTTACGACGAAATGAGGTAATTTCGAAATAAGCTCATTTGGAACTTCATTTCCTATACAAATTTGACGTTCCAAATGCGCTAATTTCGAAATTACCTCATTTCGGCTACAATGAAAATGAAGTATAAGGGCCTATCTCCAAGTTTGATATCATTCATCGGAAATTTAAGAAAAGTTTTACTTTGGGGAACCCTGATTCATGTTACCGGTAATTGCACTGTAAGTTCTTATGATAGAAACTTCGTTCATGCCTCTTTTTTACAAGTTATGCCTGTCTTTGCAATTGCATTTAAATGAACGATTTTTTTCTTAAAATATATCCAAGAATCATATGCTAAAATACTATTGACGAATTAAGGGACACCCTGTATACTGTATGCTATAATATAAACTATATACTACACTGATGTTTACCCATCATCCCCATGAGTCCCGGTACTCACACATTTTTTTTTCCTTCTTCAGCGAGATGTCTTAAGTGAGTTGCGCTCCCGAGCGCTATTCCCCTCAGCAAGCAAAAGTGAACGAAACTGATAGAAAAGCAGTAAATCGCAATTATAGACACATCATTTGATTTGCTTGTATTCGTTTGTTTTTGTCCGCCCACTTCAGTGCCCCACCGAGCATTACACTTGCGGCTATACTGTCTTAGTATGTACTTCTTTACTACTTTTTAAAAAAATATCGAGATTGACAGCTGGAGTAACTGTGGATCCAACGAACTGAATTCACTTTAAACAAGTTGAAATTATTTTAACTTTACTTGGTTTTACTAGCCGGGCAGAATAGTGTCGCTGTAGCAGCCGCTTTTCGCACTGTCAAAGTTGAAATATACGAAAATAGTAAACATACAGCGCCACAGTGGAAAGCTGTAGCTGCAGCAATTGTACATAGTCGCCGCGCCGGAGTTGATTTATTTTCTACTGAAAGTTGAGCGATTTAAATGACAGCTTGTGCTACAGCGATTCTTTACGCTACCAGCGACTTGCATTGTGTTTTAAGTATTTTCCTCAGGTAATCTCTTCAAGATTCCTTTGGACAAGGATCTCCTAGAGAGTTCCGCCTAGACCTTTCCCTAGATTGCTCACTAGAGACAAGAACTTCCTACGGGAATTTCTAAATAACTTTCCTCAGGTAGCCTCAACAAGGTTCCTTTGGACAAAGTTATCCTAAAGAGTTCCGTCCTTTCTCTAGGCTGGTTGCTAGGGACAAGAAATTTCTGAAGAGCTTTCCTTAGGCAGCCTCTTCAAGTTTCCTTTGGACAAGGTTCTCCTAGAGAGTTCCGCCCGAGTCCTTTCCCTAGACTGCTTGCTAGGGACAAGGAATTCCTACGAGAATTTCCACAGAACTTTCCTTAGGCAGCCTCTTCAAGGTTCCTTTGGACAAGGTTCTCCTACACTCTCCGAAAAATATCCTTGTGACAAGAGTTATGTTTTTCATACTGTTTACTTCTAATAGAAATAGTTGACTTCTAATATTAATTTATGACGAATAACGATATACTAGTACACTCAAGAATTTTTGACTCTTAAAACATGTTTCGTGAAAAAATTGTTTGTATGCATTGAGTTTCACTCTAGTCAACAGAGTAAAAGTTTTGTTCATGAATTGCAAAAATTATAAACAAAAACGTTAGTAGCTCTTAGTTGGTAATTCGAAAATTGTTTGTCACAAACGTTTTACTGTGTTCAACAAAACGAAAAAGTTTTGTTTACGAGTTACCAAAAATGAATTAGCCTTGTAAATTCGGAAACTGTTTGTTACGAACGATATTCGATGTGGGGTCAAACAGACTTGTATATGACCCAGTCTGAAATGTACAGTATCACTTTCAAAGTGATTAAGTTTCGACATTGTTCATACATATCGTGCGATGGCCTGGTGGTAGCATATTGCATTGCTGCCCGGAAGGTGCCAGGTTCAAATCCCACAAAAATCAAGTAAGTGAAATATAAGTTTTTTTCAAATAAATACAATTGTATACATTTCAGAATAAATAGAAGCGGCTGCAAAACCCATGAGGTGGACAAAAATAACAAAATTAAAAAAAAAAAAAAATAATAAATTACAAGTTAAAGAAAAAGATTGTTATTTGTGAAAGACACTATTCGCTTGTGGTTAATAATTTGTTTTTTTGTAGATAATAAATAAATTGTTTGTCACGAGAACTTTTCTTTTTGCTGTTCGTAGATTTACTTTTTATAAGCAGGAACTTTTCTCTAATAGTGAAATCTTAAACCGATAGCTGGAAATAGGTAAAACGCTTGGGGCCTTTTTTCTCTTGTGGCTAACAGTTTAATTCTTGTGGGAATGCATTTTTTGGTTCAGTGTAGAGAGTTCCGCCTTGCCTTTCCTCCGATTGTGTGCGGGGGACACATATTGACTTTTGCAAGATCGTATGAAGAACATTGTTATTTATGCTAAGAAAATAAACTATTAAAATTATACACGATTTTGGAAAATAAAGAATTATTCATTCGGAGTAAGATTCTCCAAACCCAAGTTTGGTTGCTTCTTTGGGTAAGAACCTTTGGAAACCGCTGAACTACCTCAGCCACGAGGAAAAGCATCTCAAAACTATGCGATTTTTCTGAAAAATTCACGGTTAAAAACAATTTTTAATATTTAAAATCCACGTAGGTATCCTCCCGATTTTGCGTACGTTCTTGAGATGATTCAGAACAACAATTCAAATGTCTGTTCTAGGAAAACGCATACAAATGCTATATTATCAAATTTGTTCGCACTGATGCACTAAAATAACGTATATAAGGATGTCATGACGAAAACCACTTTTTTGAACTTCTCCATTTATTTTTATCTAAGATTTCATCTAAACTTTGATTTTTTTTACACGACCAACACATCAAGCACAAATTAATGAACAAAAAAAAATATTTTAAAAGGAATTATTTGTGTATCCCCTTCCCCATCACCTACAATAATAAAAATTTAACAAGTCCTTAAAAGCACTTGGTATAACCTCTATTCCAACATTCCATGCATCTGAACATAATTTATTACATGCGTTCATATAACAAAGGTCTTTATTATCGAATTAAAAGTAAAATAATTCGTTTTGAGAACCTTTAACAAAAAACACATACAAAAACCTCTCGCACACACAAAACATTAAAATAAAATAATGAACCTTAGAAAAAGGACACTTTAGTATAGAAAAACCCAAGATAATTTATTTGCAACCGAAGTGCTTCAGATAAGAGTGTAAATTTTGCAGCAAATGCAAAAAGCACATTATAGAAGGTAAAAGGACTTTTCCATAAACGCAGAAGAACATAACTGAAACCAGGAACACCACCGTTTAACCTGCTCCTATGTCCTCCACGAAATTCTACTGTAGATCAAAGACGAGGTGTAGAGGTATCCCATTCTTTTACTCTCTCTCTTTAGCCGACCATTTGACCAGAAATATGTAGAAATGCTTGTTAACACAGGCTTTTCGAGGGAAAAGGTCATCTTCTTGAACATTAAGGACATGCGGTGTCCGGTCGGTGTGCAAAAATTGCTGGACAGTGTCAAAACAGTGTCACCACGCCACACCTTGTACCACAGCATAAGAAATGACCTCAATTTATCTTTCGACGAGATATTAGATGATACTTTTCCACCAAGAAAATTTCGTCCTTTTACCTTTTTCACTTTTATTATACCTACGACAAGTTCTTACGATGAAAATTTGTATGTGTGTATATTTGTGGCGAAAATATTTTGAGGAAAGTGGTTATGGTAGTTGGTTGGTGTTGATCTCTCTTCGACTAGGTATATTCGGAGCAAAAATTGGGGTCCTTGTGAGGTTGGAAATTTATATCCATCCAAAGGAATCTTTCATCATTTTGTCTCTTCCACAAAATGAGCAAGGATTAACTGTTTTTTTGTTGTCAGCATCATCACAGAAGGAAACAAAAACCATCAGGAGGAAAGAAATCACCCCTTTTATACCCAATTCATCTTTTTGCTCACGACAGTCCTTATAGGCATTATCTGTATTTATCAACATTAAGGAAGTGCGTTAAAATTAAAGGGGTAAGTAAGTAATGGTAATCTTTTCAATTTGTGTGGTTAATTTTAAACCCTTTTGTTTCTTTGTTTTGAAAGATTGGTATGATATGGAGGATAGCAGAAGGATTAGCAAGGGATTAGAACTGAAGTATATATGCTTATAGAACGTATATAAAATACGGAGAATAGTTTTTTTTACACATGGAAAGTAGCTCAAAAATGTATTTCATCATTTTATTGACAACGGGGATGGTTTTGAAGAAAATCGATGGAAATTTTTTTTACCTAAAAATCTAAAGGCGAGAATCACTTAATCCACTTACTGCTTCGACTGGCACAATTGGCTGAATCGTGTTCTTTTTCATTTTACCGGGGATTGTCATGATCTTGAGAGGGACCACAGCTCTCCCAACCCAACTGCTTCGCCTAAGGTTCCAATTGCGGGGTTTGGCGGGTTGAAAACGTCGACAGGCCTCCCGGTTTTCGATTGTTCCATGTCTGAGGCCAAAAAAATGCAGGTGTCGTTGCATTTGTTTCATCCAGGAGTTTTTGCGGCTGCCTTTCTTCCGCGATAGTGTTGGAACGTCTTGTGCTATTGTCTTTTGAACTGGGTTTTGATGGCACTTTCTTTGCACATGACAGTACCAGCTAAGTCGTCATGCTGGGTTTTGTCCAAGATGGTATTTTTGACGTGTAGGCTTCCTCGGATTCTTTTGTTTCTTTTTCCATCACGCTTTGTCACTCTTGCTGTCCTGCGAAGCATCTTCATTTCAGCTGCCTTGAATTTATTTTCATACTTCTTGTACATTGTCCAACACTGTGAACCGTTTGTAAGCGCTGGACATCTGCCGTTTAGAGCTTTCATTTCAGTTTAGGGGGCATTTTTCGATCACAGAAGCACAGAAGGTATTTTTGACGTGTAGGCTTCCTCGGATTCTTTTGTTTCTTTTTCCATCACGCTTTGTCACTCTTGCTGTCCTGCGAAGCATCTTCATTTCAGCTGCCTTGAATTTATTTTCATACTTCTTGTACATTGTCCAACACTGTGAACCGTTTGTAAGCGCTGGACATCTGCCGTTTAGAGCTTTCATTTCAGTTTAGGGGGCATTTTTCGATCACAGAAGCTGGCAGAGTTTTCCCGCCACTTCATCTACCCTACGCTTACGCGAAGCACTGTTCCATTCAAGTAGATGTCCGGAATAGGTCTGTGTGAATCAGAAAATGGACAGCATAGGTATTCGGTCTTTTTCGCGCTAAATCGGTATCCATTTCCCTCCAGAACATCCACCCATACATCCATACATCCAGTGCTCGTTGCAAGGACACAGGATCTTCACTTATGATGGCTCCATCATCGTCAGCAAAGAATAACTGATTCACTTTGGGGTCCGTCACCTTATCCTCAAGCAGAAAGTCAAGGACAGTAATAAAGAGCAAAGGACTCAAGACGCTTCCCTGGTGCACACCTACTCTAATTGGGAACTCTTCGGTGATTCCTGCGGGGCATCTTACCTTAGTTTTAACTTGCTCGTACATTGCTTTGATCATCCGCACGTAGACTTCCGGAACTCCTCGTTGCCTAAGTGCAACTTATATCAGATGTCGTGGTTTTCTGTCGAATGCATTTTCAAAATCAACCAAATCAATATGCAAATTTCTTAAGGAATCGCGATATTTTTCCATTCTGATTCTTATACTTCTGTGATCGAGAAATGCCCTCTGTGGTTGATTTACCCGAAACAAACCCGCACTGGTCATCAGACAGCCGTATTTTGTTTTCGTACGCGGGCATCCAATATCCGCTGAACGATCTTCATGGTGTGTGACATCAGCTTGATCGAACGGTAGCTGTCGCAATTTTGTGTATCACCCTTCCCCTTGTAGATTGGAAGAAGGTAACTTTCCCTCCACTCAGTAGGCCCAATCGCTTTTCCCTTTTTGGAATTGAATTTTTCACCACATCACTTACTTCTTCGACTATGATATCGGCGACTTCTTAATTGTTAGGTGTAGCTATTGGAAAGTATATACTCGGAAACTGTTCATTTAAAAGTTCTTCACAATACTCTTTCCATCTGTAAAGAATTTTGTCGTCATCCACAAGGAGTTGGCCTTGCGCGTTGTAAATGAATTTTGGTGAACGAATTTCGTGAGCATTTTCCCTTCTCTGTCTGGGATTTTTAAAATAGTTGGGCCCTTGTTCATGTTGACATGTCGCAGTTCTTGAAAAGCTTGGTTTGCATGTTGCATCAGCAGCCGATGCAGAAATTTCCTCCAGCTCCCGATACATGCTTTGCGTACTCCCTGCTTGAAGTTGGGCACACTTTTTCTTTGTTTCTTTCTTGCAACGTCTGTAAACCACTCCAAGGCGTGCTTTTTCATCTATGTTATGAGTGGGGCAAGTTGACCAAGCCGTGAAAGCCGTTTTTTTGTCAAGTTGTAGTATCCTCTGACAACTCCTAGCAGTGATTTCGTTTCCCGCAGGCAGGTTTCTTGCAGAGAGTCCCACATTTTTTGTACTCCACACTCTACATTTGCATGTCTGTCGATATTTTTATTAGGGCTGGTCACGAGACGAGGTCTCGATCTCGGTCTCGCATGACGAATGTTGTATGATTCTGTTTCTGAGAAATTTTTCATACACATCATACAGCAAACTAACCACAAAATGTTCATACAATTCATACAACATAAAATACTGTTGTAGATTAAAAGAAACTGAAAAAAAGTACACTAAAGTAAGTATTTTTGAATTTATTTATTCTAAAAATTTAGAATTATGTTCAATTTTCATTGTTTTCTTTTTAATAGTCAGATAAATTTTTCAACAAAATGAGGATCTTCGAGATTAAAATGTATGCGGTCTTGTATTATTCTAGGGCGTCTTCTGACACGTATGTATGTATAATAAGGGTATTCATGTAACGAGGTAATTTTTCGCTTTGTAGAAAAATATAATTTTACGCAAAAGGTTACATAAACACCCCATTAGAAATTTTTGCGTAAACGATAGAAACAAACAGCTAAGTTAAGTCAAATGCCAAATAAAACGTCACAAAGTTTCTAAGGTTTTTTTTCTACGCTTTCCGCTTCAAATTTGTGAGATAAAATTCTATATTTTGCAGAAAACTTTTTCCATACAAATTTTGACAGTTCATTTCTACCGATAGAAAATTCTATCGTTTTTAAGCTTTCTATGGGTTTTCTGCGTTTGCATGAGTACCTCTAATAATTTCAAGAAGTTCCAACACGTCTTCACCATCATATAATAATTCCATTTTGTGGATTGTAAATAAATGATCACTTTTATGTAAATTACTAAAATTGTAGTAATTTATGTAACAACTAATTTTTTGAAATCGTAAAAACCCCAAAATTGAGATTCCTATTATCCCCACAGTCACTTATAATGAAATGTCAAAATAATACACATCATACAACAAACAAAATATCAAACAACACTTCCAATGAAATCTGAGAAACAGAATATTGTATGAAGTGTATAATGTATGAAAACGTTGTATGTTATATGAAATGTATGTGATGTATTATCTGAGAAATTGGCCCCAGATTGTACGAGTACCACTTGATTCCCCTAGAACCCTCTGTTTGTTTGTTCGTCTTCCTCGTCTCCATACAAAATTCTTAAAAATATCGTTTTTTTTTTTTAATTTGTTGTAAGGGTGATTCTCTGCAGACTTATTTTTTTAAATCAACCATTTTCAAAAGTTGAAACTCATTGAAAGTTTGATTTTCTTACTGCACTTAGACATAGAATAACCTCAAAAATTAAATTATGTCAAAATGTTTTGCATAAGCAGCGCACTGGGCTTATTTATAAAATTTTTCAAATATTACTGAATCAATCCAAACCCCAGGACTTTATCACATACAGATAGGAACTTCATTTATTCAACGATTTTTTAATTAAAATTCAACTGATTTTGGACTTTGTTGACTAAATGATGAACAAATTTTCGTTGAGTCTATGAAATTATTTCGTAAGTCAACGTAAAAGTCCATTTACGAGATTTTTTGTTGAGTCACTGAATTTATCTCATCAACTAACGTAAAATGCATTCGTTTATTAAAAAATTATTTCTTAAATCAACGAATTTATTCGTTATGAATAATTATGATACTTTATCTTTCATTCCGAAAAAATTGTAGGCTAATGTACACTACTACTATAATATTAACCTTATTCCGGCGATATAAAATCCCAAACAAATAAACGTTTAAGTAAAAATGGTCGAGGCTTAAACTGGTGAAAGGGGCTTTCATGAACTTTCAGAATTTGGGCATTTTTCCATACCATATCAAAGCGATTCTCGAGTAACAGCTATTTCTTTAAATTTGAAAAAAAAACTTGCTTTGACCCAGTTTTTTGCTCATCCTGTCCATTATTGATTTTTTTTTACCATTTTTGCATTAAAACATTGGTTAACAGTTTTACTAATTTTAATGAGTAAAATATGTTTCATTGGGATCACTATTTGGCTACAATTCATTAGTTAATCTTGAACATTGCCAAACTTAATTTTTGACTTCAATCTTCTGAAGAGCCCCCTGAAAAAACTCGTATAGCAATGACAATTTTGACAATTGACAATTTTTCTGTTGTTTTTAAAAAGGTATAAATAAACTTTCCAAAGCTATGCTTAGATAGAAAGGTACCGTTTGAACCCAATGCAACAGGTTCAAATTCAAACAAAAATTAAACATTGTTGTTCAAATATTTCGATGAAATTAGAATTTCACTTCAAATACATATAACTCCGAAAAAGCTGAATTTTTACGGAGAACTTCACTTTGATGTCTTACGCATTTCTTGAATAAATATCTTAAATTTGAACAAGGACTTTAAATTTTGTGGGGTGAAAGCGGAAAAACACAGTATTTTTGAAAATTTCTCGAAAACCATCAGGGTTTTTTAAGAAGTGCCTTTGCAAAACTTGCAGCTTATAACATTCTAAAAATGGGCCTTTCACCAGTTTCAGTTTGGACTATTTTTAATGAGAGACCCTGTATATTTAAGTTTCATATCACCAACCGGGTGTTTTTATGCTTTTACGATAAACTATAATATATAATATGAAACAATATTTAAAAACAAAACCAAAAGATATTAATTTGGAATATTATTTATTTTGTATCAATCATATAATTTTTTTAAAAACTTCCTACTGCACATTCAAAAGAAAATGGTTTGAATTTTTTGCACTTTTTATTTGACAACCACAAAGAAGTCTTGAAAACACTATTGAACAACCTTTAACAACTAAAATGCCTAGTTGCTGATTAAATATTGAGCAGGATATGTTATTGGGTGGGCTGGAATTGCTGAATAGGTGACGCTTTCAATTGGTTTGAAAACAGATCGAGTTATGTAAGTTCCAGATGCGGGATAAGCAATTGGAGCAGAATTGATAATCAATGGTGCATTCAAATCCAAGGGAGTAGTGAGTGGACCAGAGTGGGCTACCAACGCCAATGGTGCATTAAAAGCCAGAGGAGCAGCAATTGAAGTAGATTGGGCTACCAATGGAGCACTGTAAGCCAAAGGAGCGGAATTAAAAAGTCCTGGACTAGAATATACCAAAGGTGTTGAAGGTTGAATAATTGGTAAGACAGTTCTATTGAAAGCGCTCAAATCCTTGATAACCAAAGGAGCTGCATTTGGAACAACCGACTGAGCAGCAATTGAAGCTTGAATATCGGCAGCAACATCAGCAATCGGCTTGCGATCGACAACAGCCTGGAAACCGTTTGCGGAATCAGCAGTGTAAATAACCGTCCTCTTGTAACCATCAGCATCATTCAAAGAGTACTCCCCTTTCACATTATCACCATTGCGAGTCTCGGTTTGGGTCTTCGAATCGCCAGAAATACTGTCATGTACTCCGTAGGAGTATGTGTATTGCGGCAAAGGATCCTCCTGCACTTGGGCAACCCTCAAGGCTGCTAGTTGATCACCTGAGATCAGAGTCAATGGTGCAACGTATGCGCTAGCAATACCAAAGAAGGCAAAAATAACAAACATCTGAAAGAAAATCAATTTTCAGTTAAGATTCTATTTTGAATAAATGATTATATCTATACTAACCTTAAATGCCATTTTCCAAAAAAATAATAGATATTTTTATAAAAATAATGTACTCTTCAGATGCAAGCTGGTAAGTGAATGTTTTCTAGAGGTTGATAGGTTCGTATTTATAATGAATTAAAATTTTTGATTTTAGGATAAATAAAATGCATAAACAGACTTGCGATACAAGTTTTCAAAACTTGACATAAGGTAACAAATTCAACTTTTTACTTTCCAGAATGGTAATTATGAAACAAATTGCCGGGGGCTTATAGTCAAGAATAAAATAACTGGGAGGTGATAGTCTATATGAGAATAAAAAGTGTGACATTGCAATTGGATGTTTGTAATTAATTGTAGGAACCTTACATTTTTATATGATATTACTATTCTCTTCATTACCATGCATCATTTTTTATAAGAACTGGAAAATGTATATCTATCGGCTGAACCAATTGAAATTAAAAATATTTGTACACATTTCTTCAACAATTTTAAAACTATCTATAGCGGCTAGAGTTTAAGATCAAGTGAGCAAATGAATAAAACTACTATTCATTACCAAATTGTCAACACGTGAAAACCTTTTTATCGGATTCTTAATTGCTTGGCAGAAATTAAAAACAAAAAAAAAAAACAAAAAAAAAAAATGATTGTAATTAACAAGGTATACCAAATGACTTGTGAAATAAATGCTACCCTCATCAAACTTGGTACAAATCTTTAAAAAATCACGAGAACCAATAAGAATCAAAAGAAGGGAAAGGTATTTTTTCAAGGTTAAGAGAAAATGTGGGATTTTAAAATGAAATTTTAGATTGGTATATTCCAGTAATATAGTATAATATTAAGATGATTTAAAGGTATAGGTAAATTTCCCGTAGAAAACGTAAACGACATAATACTAAACTAGAGATACATACTTCTCTGACCCTAAAACAAAACACCCTTCCGTCGAAAATATTTTTAAAGAGTTTTTTTGATTCTTGATTCTCGTGATTTTTTTAAGATTTGTAGATTTGTAGTAGCCTAGGAAAGATGTACACAAAAATGGCCAAATCTCCAAAAAATTCAAATAAAAATTTTTAAACGCAATTATCTTTATTTTGGTTTTATCAATATTGTCGCAAAAGTCCATTGCCAGATTGTGCGGGCCAGCGTTAATAGTAAATCAAGGTTTAATGTCAAAAATATCAGTTTTCGGATATACATAACTCCGAAACGGTAAATGTTATCGAAAAACGAAAAGTATTTCAAACAAAACTTGTACATCTTATGAAGCATTTGACCGAACTTTTAAAGATCTGCGCAATGACTCGAACCGTTTTGGAGGTGCAATGATTTTGCTAAACACTGCCAGTCATTCCAAAATCAATTGTTACCGATGAAATAAACGCTTGCCTCAAATCATCAAATCTATGGCGCTATGTTAAAAAAACTTTATTTGGCATCAAACATGAGTGTTGCATTGATGAACGATCCATCTGCCGAAGAATTCTCCAAGCAATTGCTGACTATCGGTAATGGCCGTGTTCCTGTTGACGAATCGAGCGCATTTATTTCATTCCCTTCGAATTTTTGTAATTTCGTCTCATCGAAAGGCGATTTTATCAATAAAGTTTTCCCAAAAATCATTGTTAACCACAAAATTAACAAATGGTTGAGTGAGCGTGCAATTTTGGCGGCTTAAAACAAAGATGTCGATGAATTGAATTTCATAATTCAGGATCGAAACGTGCGTCGGTACTCTGCAATCATATATAGGTCTATCGACACTGTAACATACGGAGACGAAGCCACAAACTATCCAACTAAATTTTTGAACTCTTTGGATTTGCCTGGCTTACCACCGCATAATTTGCAATTGAAGGCTGGCTCGGTAGTAATCATGCTACAAAATCTGAACCAACCAAAATTGTGCAATGGAACGCATTGTTTTTACTGTCAAACGATGAATGAACGCATTCAGTTGAATAATTTAGGTTTGTTCGATTCGCACAACTTTCCTTCTTATGAAGATTAATATGTGTTTTATTTGAAATCTTCAAGATTTGAGGAAAAAGAATTGTATGGTAAATCTCGAGATTTCGAAAAGATTTAGGGTAAATCTTACCAAATCTCGGTTTAGGGCCCGGTAGAAACATAGTATAAGAATGTAGGTGTGCAGTTCTTAGTTTTTGGGAACACGATTATAAAAATTGGAGCATCAAGCAAGACATATTAATATAGTACAGGTAACGGGATTTTTTAATTTTCTACTACAAAATAACTAGTCAAAAATGAAAGAAGAAGAAGTGTAATTATTTCTCATTGCGGGGGTAAAATTAAACCCGAGTTAACTCAAAAAAAGTTTATTTTCCGTGTTTTTAAGGCATTCTGCATTCATCATCAATTAAAAACAGCTTCCCTGACGTAAATGCATACAGATCTATTTCGAAAGTTAACTAACTCGTACTTAACCCAACACTGAAGAACTGGGCCACCTTTCATTCCACCTTTCCACCTTTCAAAGTGAAATTCATTTTCAGTAAAAAGTGTAATAAATTCTTCCTGTCGGTAGGAATCAACAAAACTTTGAAAAGTGGGGCAGATTCCCAGTAAAAGTGAAATAAATGCACATTCTCGTGGACAAATTTCCCTGCACCGTGCGAAATCATGCACCAATTAAAATTTCTAACTTTGACAACAGCATTGGTGTATGTATTCATATTTCGCGCTGCTTTAAGTTAACATTATCTCTAAACATAATTGCTATAAAATTATGATAACGAGCTCAAAGTTTCTATGCAGTAGTTGCTTTAAAACAGCTGAAAATTCATATGTTAATAAAAATTTGTTAATTTAATAAGAGCTTGTATAAAGAATCGTGGCGTTTAATCCTACAAATTATATTTGCCATATAATTACATCGAGAAATCCTTTTCGAACGAACTTTTTCAAACTATAAAATTAACACCAAAGTTATATGCAGGGTCTTGGAATCAATCTATTATTTATTTAAAACAAAAAAAAATATTCTTCTCAAATAATAATTGGTAACTATTGACATAGTAGTAGACCAGGCTGAGTCAGTGGTAAACTTTATAGACTTGCGGAATGGGTCTATTTCAATGTTGGTTCAAAAGCTGGGCGACTTATAAATGCAGCTGGTCCAGAACTGCTAATGATTGGTGATGAGTAGCTGATTGGTGCTGAATTGACTATTAATGGTGTATTATAGACCAGAGGAGAAGTGATTGGAGTAGAATGGACTTCCAATGGTTCGTAATAAGTCGGATGAGTAGCGGCAGCAATTGGAGCAGAGTTGACGAACAATTGTGCGTTATAAGCCAGTGGAGCAGAAATTGGAGCAGAATGGGCTACTAATGGTGCACTGTAAGCCAAAGAAGCGGAATTGACAAGTCCTGGACTATAATATACCAAAGGTGCTGAAGGTTGAACAATTGGTAAGACAGTTCTATTGAAAACGCTCAAATCCTTAATAACCAAAGGAGATGCATTTGGATCAACCGACTGAGCCGCAATTGACGCTTGAATATTGGCAGCAACATCGGCAATTGGCTTACGATCGACAACAGCCTGGAAACCGTTTGTGGAATCAGCAGTGTAAGTGACAGTCCTTTTGTATCCATCAGCATCATTCAAAGAGTACTCCCCTTTCACATTGTCACCATTGCGGGTCTCGGTTTGTGTCTTCGAATCGCCAGAAACACTGTCATGGACTCCATAGGTGTAGGTATATTGCGGCAGAGGATCCTCCTGCACTTGGGCAACCCTCAAGGCTGCTAGTTGACCACCTGAGATTAGAGTCAATGGTGCAACGTATGCACTAGCAAAACCAATGAAGGCCAACACAACTACCAACTGAAAATAAAACAAAATTAATTTAGAATTAATGTTTATAAAAGCAACGTTTAACTTGCTTTAAATGCCATTTTTAAAACTAGCTGATTCTCTGCAAGATAGTTAGATACTCAAATCAAAGCTGTAGATTTACTGTGTGCTTGTTAAGAATATTGATTGCTTTTTATACTGATTTTTTAGTAAAAGTTTGAGCAATTGGTAATATCGTTCTTTGACAATTCAAAGGTACACCAGTTTGGGTTTCTTCTGATAAGAAAACAAGTTAAAATGATTCGACTTTCCAATTTAATACAATTTTAACCACACAAGGAGAACTTAACAAAATCAATTAAGTAAAATACATAGAAAAGGTGTCTAATCTAGCTTTTAAAAAAACTCCCATCGTCTAAACAGGCCTCCCGGCTAGTAATATTTATTTGTTTAAATTTCATTCAATTAGAAAGCTAAGGTACCTACACGATCTTCTCGTTTTAAAATTTAAACGAGAAAAAAACTGGTGTATGGTTGGGCACAAAACTTCAACTTATACTACCCAAATTAGACTAAAAAAAAAAATCATTATAAAATGCACTCCAACCTCTCTAGAGACACAGTTAATCACCAGCTTTGATTTGAAGAATATATCTACCTATCTTGCAGAGAGAACCACCAATCTTTAGAAATGGCATTTAAAGTAAGTTTAACTTTGCTTTTTTAAACATTAATTGCAAAATTAATTTTGTTATATTTTCAGTTGGTTGTTGTGTTGGCCTTCATTGGTTTTGCTAGTGCATACGTTGCACCATTGACTCTGATCTCAGGTGATCAACTAGCAGCCTTGAGGGTTGCCCAAGCGCAGGAGGATCCTTTGCCGCAATATACCTACACCTATGGGGTCCATGACAGTATTTCTGGCGATTCGAAGACACAAACCGAGACTCGCAATGGTGATATCGTGAAAGGGGAGTACTCTTTGAATGATGCTGATGGATACAAAAGGACAGTTACTTACACTGCTGATTCCGCAAACGGTTTCCAGGCTGTTGTCGATCGTAGGCCAATTGCCGATGTTGCTGCCGAGATTCAATCTTCCATTGCTGCTCAGTCGGTTGTTCCAAATACAGCTCCTTTGGTTATCAAGGATTTGAGCGTTTTCAATTCCGCTCCTTTGGCTTACAGTGCGCCATTAGTAGCACATTCCGCTTCAATTGCTGCGCCTTTGACTTATAATGCACCATTGTTCGTTAGCTCCGCTCCAATCGCTGCCGCTGCTCATCTGGCTTATAATGAGCCATTGGAAGTCCATTCTGCTCCACTGGATTTTAACGCACCACTGATCGTCAATATTGCACCAATCACTTCTCCTCTGGCTTATAACGCACCATTGATCATCAATTCTCCAGCCATCGGGTCATCATCAATTATAAGCAGTCTTGGACCAGATGCACTTATTAGACACCAAGTTATCGAACCTAGCTTGAACCTGACCCATTCAGCAAGTCCATTAGTTTTGCCACTGACTCAATCTGGTCCATACTACTATGTCAATAGTTTACCAATTGCTTGAAAGAATACTGTTTCCCTGCAAATCTTACATGTATACCAACATTTTTTTATTGAATAAATAAAAATCGTTCGAATGAGGTAATTTTAGAATGTTGATTTATTTTTTACTTATTTGGCTCCTAACCTTAAGCACCTCATATTTCGGATATTCGCAAAAAAAGTATGCCATCTAAAAGGTCAGTAAGTGGTCAAAAAAAGGTCAACTAGTTTCAGAAATTGGTCAGTCATAGAAAATTTTTAATGAAGGGTTACATTTTTTCAAGGTCACCAACTATTTTTGGCACCTCATATATGGGATATTTGAAAGGCCACCGGCTTGTGATAAATGGTCAGCTAGTTTCATTTATTGGTCAGCCATAGGTTTTTTTAATGAATTTTTAAAGTTTTTTCCAAGGTCACATTATAAGACTTTTAGCACCTCATTTATAGAATTTAAAAAAATTTAGTATGCCATCTTAAAGGTCAGTAATTGGTCATAAAAGGTCAGCTACTTTCAGTAATTGGTCAGGCATGTTTTTTTTTTTAATAATTTTTTTAAAAAATTGCAAGGTCAAAACTATTTTTAGCACCTCATTTATGGGATATTCGAAAAAATATACACCATCTGAAAGGTTACCTGTACCTCATAAAAGGTCAACTAATTTCAGTAATTGGTCAGCCATAGTCTTTGTTTAGTGGAATTTTTAAAATTTATTTTTTCAAGGTCGTATAAGACTTTTAGAACCTCATTTATGGGATATTCGCAAAAAAGGTATACCATTTGAAAGGCCATCCACTCCTGATAAAAGGTCAGCTTGTTTCAGTAATTGGTCAGTTATTGGTTATTTTATATGAATTTTTGAAGTTTTATGTTTTTCAAGGCCGTATAAGACTTTTAGCACCTAATTTATGGGATATTCGCAAATAAAGTATACCAATTGATAGGCCACTGACTCGTGATAATAGGTCAGCTAGTTTCAGTAATTGGTCAGCCATAGGCTTTTTTTAATGAAGACTCTTATACTGTAACCTTGAAAGAATCTTTAAAAATTCATTAAAAAAACCTATGGCTGACCAATTACTGAAACTAGCTGACCATAAACCACTCAACTAGTTTTGAAATGTAAATAATGTTCATAACAAATGACCACAAATCATTTACACCCACTGCCACACTTACTTTAAAAAATAAATTCATATCTCGATTAATAGGACTGAAGATTCAAATTGGAAGAGTTAAAGCTACCATTTTAAAAGTTTATGCTCCAACAGGATCAGCTTCGATTGAAATGCTAGAAAAATTCTACAAAACACGAGATCTAGCTGTCAACCAACTCAGCTCAAATTTACTTGTAGTAATGGGTGACATTAACGCACGAATCGAATTTAAGAAACCCGGAAAAGAACCAATAATAGTATGAACAAAAAAAAAATATCAGTTGCTACCCAAAATATGATAAAGAGAAGATAATTTTTATGAAAACTGAAAATATGTCAGAAAATGAAAGAATGTAATTGAGAACCTTAAGAAAAGAGATAAGGAAAAGATAAAAAAGAATCAAACAAGAAATAAGAGAATTTAATGAAAGAAGCCACAAAATCGATAAAAATAGTTAAACAAAGCTTGAAATTGGAGGAGTGGTTCTTAGGGGTTTCAAAAAACAACGAACAAGTCCGGAACAGAAAACAAATAATCGAAGAGGCAACAGAATTTTATAAGGATCTCTACTCAAATAATCGCCAAAATGAAAGCAGAAGTAATATAGAACAGAGGCTTGAAGAAGACTCTTAAAAAAATTAACCTTTTCTTCAAGACGAAATAAAAAGGCTAGAAAGTAACTTGGAAATGAAAAAAGTAAAGGCAGTGATGAAATCGAGGACGAAATTATTAAGTATGGAATTGAATCTTCTTCAGCTTGGCATAAAGATATTTTTAACGATTTTATAGCTACTGGAGAAATTCCTTTCCAATGGACAAAGTCATACATAAATCTGTTACACAAGAAAGGGAAAAGATGACATCATCAACTATCGTCCAATTAGTCTGATATCTAACATCTACAAAATCTTTGCAAAATGTACCTTCAAAAGGCTGGAAGTGGACCTCAGGCAACATCAACCAGTGGAGCAAGCAGGGTTTCGATCAGGTTTCTCAACTACAGAACCAAATCATCGATAAAAACTGGAGAATACAGTTTACCTGTTTATTTCATCTTTATTGATTTTAAAAAGGCATTCGATACTATCAACCAAGACTTCATGTGGAATGCTCTTCTTAACCAAGGTATAAATCGTCGTTGGGTAAAAATTTTCAAACAAATTTATGATTCTTCCACTGCACAAATAAAAACAGAAATCTTTGGAGAACCATTTAAGCAACAACGCGTAACTAAGCAAGGGGACCCCATTTCACGCCACCTTTTTCCGCAGCTACCCTAGAAGAATGTTTTAGAAAACTGGATTGGGAACAAATCAATGGAAAATTTCTTTCAAATTTGCGGTCATGATATTATTTTGATGAGTGATAATCCTGAAGATCTTTAAAAGTTGATTAACGAACTTGTTCTCGAATGCTCTAAGGCAGGTCTTCAGGCAAACGAAAACAAAACAAAAGTCATGACAAATGCAACCAGATCACCTATACATATAAATGGAGAGCTGATAGAGTATGTGGAGGACTTCATATATCTTCGACAGTTAGTTTCGTTTAATAGAAGAGAGGAGAAGGATGGAGGCAATTTTGGGATGTGAAACCTATTTTGGAATCGAATATCTCAAATGTTACCAAAAAATAAATTTTCGATTCAACAGTTTTACCAGTGCTTACATATGGCTCCCAAACTTGGACGAAAAACGTTGCGATCAAAAGTAAGCTTTCAACAACTCAAAGGGCATTGGAAAGCGCAATGTTAAGAATAAGAAGATCTCAGCGAATAAGAAACGTCAACATACGCTCATGGACATGATTCGAAGATGTTGTTTGGAAGACAAGGAAGCTGAAATGGGATTGGGCAGGGCATTTTATGCGGAAGTCGTATTACAAGTGGTCAAAAGAATGCACTGAGTTGACACCATTTAGTGGTACCAGACGAGTCGGACGTCAACCAAGAAGATGGAGAGATGAGCTACATGCTTTCGATAGACTTTGGTTTCAAAAAACGCACAACAGAAATGAATGGAAATCAGTAGGCTTTTGCCCGTGCAAAAGTATATTTTTTTATTTTTATTTATTTTAAATATTTTGTTAAAACAAATAAATTTAGTTTATATAAATATTAATAAAAAGATAAAATGAAAAAGAAATTGTAATTTAATATTAAGGCAGAATAGCTAACGTCTCCAATTTTTCTTTAACACGAAACCAATACTGGCCTTTAAAACAAGTTAAAATGGTAGAAAAACTGTTAGAGCATAGGAAAACTTTGCAGGACAGGTTCGAACGGTTTTCTAAGAACCATTGGTGGGAGTTTGGAAATAATAGAACCAATGGGACTGAGGCGAAATATCATAAACGAAGCGAAAATAAGAAAGTTACCACTCAAGTTTTTCTACAAAAAAATTTCTCAGAAACCCCTTGTTGCGGTGTTGTTTGTGGGACACCCCATTCTCTATAGTACATTATAGAAACACCATATAACCAATCTGTGAAGTTTTTACCAAAAAAAGAAGAAGACTTTTCGTTCCTCAGTCTCATTATTTTGTTCAACGAAAATATAATACTTCCAAGTTGACACAGAAAAAAAAAATTCTTCAAAAAGCGTTAAGATAGATAAGTATAAATTTCTTCTTAATTTAAGAATGAAGTAATTAACGAAATTCTAATCAATCAATCACCCATCTCGACACTGTCACACGTTGACGTTAGGCTATAGGTATAGCTGCTGGCTGAGTTAGAGTGTTAAAGTATAAAACAATTTCATGTTTTCACATAATGCTTTCGGTATACATACATACCTACAGAAGATAGATAACACAAAACTCAATCTTCTGGGAATTCTATCCACACCAACCTCTATTTCTCTATGTTTATACTCTCCGAATTCCATATTCCTTCTCAACCAAAACCCTGCCACAGTCATGCTCATAAGCCAAAAGGGTGTCATCCATTCAGACATTTTCGGGATGTCTCATTTAAAAAGGATACTGAACCATACTGTGTGTTTTGTGTTATCCTGCCTTCACACAAAACAGGAAAACCCTTTCTCTCGCTGCATGCAGATTGTCGTCCTTGTTGTTGGTGTCATTCTCGTCCTCGTAGTTGTTCTGCGATAGTCTTAGGTTTGTCCCTGGAACTGGAGCTCCATATTTCGGGCACTGAAGTGAATCAACCAGAGATAAGCTCTTTTCTCTATAACCCCCAAGTCGGTAGAGTAGTGTGCATTATGATACCTACCCTACATCTCTATACGAACGAACGGATATGTCGCTTTATGCAAAGGCATCATATCTTCTAGTGACACCCGGTTACCTGGGACTTATGATTTACCTGCAGTGGATATTCATAAATGGTATACTTCTGAGTTCTGACGAGGAATACAGCAGAGTGTGCTGCAATCGCATGGCAGAAGCAGCTTGATGACATAGCCCCAGCCCCAGCTTACTGCAGTAGCAACATTTATGATATATTATCTTTCCGTGCGTCCGTCGTACCGACTGTCGATGACAGATTCAATAACGTGTTGGTGTTGGATGGTGTATCTCTATCTGCTTCTGCTACTGCTTCCGTTTCGATTTCAGGCCTTCTACCAATGAAATGTATATCTGTAGGAATAAGGGGAGGATGCTACAACATTTTCCATATCAGTTTGGACCGACAAGCCAACGAAAGAAGGAAACTGGAAGCAAAGATAATTTCCTCCAAACAGAAAAGGGACATTTTCTTTGACTAAGGAAAGTTCTATGAACGAGTGTGGTAGCAAATCAAATCATTTACATGCTGGCTGCCGGAATATTGGAAACTGGAAACACTTATCTTCGACTCTGGTGAAATGAAATAAGAAATCTGATGGATTATATTTGCGGCAGCGGATTCGGCAGTTCCTGTTATGAACTTAGTGTACCTATACGATAAAATTTTAACTTTGGATTTAAAGTTCATGGGGTGGGGATTTAAATTTCCAATTCCAATGACAATATACATATCTTCTAGTAGGGATGTTATCATTTTTTGCATTAGAAAACACAGACAGACAAATCTTGATCGGATGTAAATTTATCTTGTTCCGCATGCTAGAACTTATGGACCCTATGAAACTGTGAGATGATCTATTAAAAAAAAAACCAATGCGAGAAATCAACGAAAGCAACGCCAAGGGTATGCACTGTGGTGCCGAGGTTAACAAAATCGATTTATAAAATCTTGTGGGTTATCCTGCGTGGTTTTAGGCCAGACAAATCAACCGTCGATCAAATGCTCACAATCCGACAGATTTTAGAAAAAAAAAAACAGAAATTCCAAATCGATACATACTAACTCCTTATCGATTTTAAAGTCGCGTATGATAGAGCTTTAAAAGGGACGAATTATACAGAGCCATGTCATATCTCGGCATCCCTGCCAAACTCGTCCGCTTGTGCAGGATGACGATGGAGAAATCTCGCTGCACCGGCAAAATCTGTAAGACCACCACAGAATCCATTAATGTTGAGAAAGGATTAAAGCAAGGCGACGCTTTATCATCATGCAACCTATTTAATATCATTCTTGAAACAATTGTACGAAACGCACAAGTCAACACAAGCCATCGGTACAATTTATCAAAAGACTGTTAAATTGCTTGCGTATGCAGACGACATAGACATTGTTGGCAGAACGAAGGAGGCGGCTAAAATGGGATTGGCGGTTAATGAGGAAAAGACGAAGTATATGCATCGTCGACCCGTGCAAAATATCACGATGGACAGATATAACTTCGAAATTGTCAAGGACTTTGTCTACCTGGGCTCCACTATTACCTCGCAAAATGACCTCAGTGCAGAGATCAAACGAAGAATTACTCTTGCCAACCGCTGTTTCGTCGGTCTAAGAAGGCATTTAAGTAGTAAGGCCTTCTCTCGGGAACCAAAGAATACAAGACCCTAATCATCCCGATCGTGCTCTATGGGGCAGAAGCATGGACATTGAAAAAATTGGATGAAAGTCTGCTAGGATGCTATGAGAGGAAGATTCTTCGTGTGACTTTCGGTCCGGTGTGTATCGAAGGAGTGTGGATGAGAAGATTAAACGACGAGCTATATAGGCTATACACTACAGCGACGTTGCCCTCGTCAAATAGCTGAAAATATAGCGACTGAGATAGCTGGGGCACGTGGAGCGTATGGAGTATGGACAGCAACGTACCTGCCCGATGAGTTTTCGAATGCAACCCCGATGGTGTGTACGCAGCAGAGGAAGAACCCATAACAGGTGGTGCTCACAAGTGGATAACGACCTGAACCAACTTGTTGTGCGCAACTGGAAGCGGCTAGCTAGGGTAGAGCTGGATGAAAGGGCTTGTTGGCTGAGTCCGTAGGCCGTAGCCCATCCTGGGCTACAATCTTAAGTGAAGTAAGTAAGTGTAGTTAAGAAAGAATCATTGAAAACAAATATTTTTAAATTAGGGTGGTCCAACAAATGAATTTTTAACTGATTCAATAAATTTTGCAGGATAATGTTCCCAGATAATGTTGTTTGGTAGAGGCAATAGAAATCGGAGTGTAAATTTTACTTGGAAACTCAACGGGGTTCCAGTTGAAATAGTAGATAACTACAAATACCTTGGCTTGACAATGACGCCTCAAAACAATATGAAGCTTTATTTAGGAGAAAAACTAAAAAGTTCGAAAATTGATATCTTAGATCACCTGCATGAAAAATAAAAATATTGGACTACGCGCAAAATATCAGATATTTGAGGCAACATCACAATCAATTATGTTGTACGCAGCCCAGGTTTGGGGATACCTTCAATATGAGACTATGGAACAACTGCTTAAATTTTTTCTCAAACGAGTACTGCACCTGCCCATGTCAACACCCACCTATATGTTAGATATCGAAACTGGACTTCCACCAATGTTCATCACAACACTGAAACTTCATTTCGACTACGTCTTTAAAGTAATTAACATGAATGTGCTTTGGAGAGAAAAACGTCATGTTTTGAAAAGTGTATAGTGACCATACGTCCCGTTTTCAGCGGGACAGTCCCGTTTTTGAGGTCTCTGTCCCGCGGCCATAACTGTCCCGCTTTTCCTACGACGACGCGACGCCAACGGCCTCAACAATTCTCAAAACGAAGTAGGTAATAATACAAATTCTACTTTACATCCCTGTGCGTGTGCATACAAATTGACGCATATTAAACAAACCTTGTAAACATTATGTAACTATTTATCAACTATTATATTCAATAAAATCTTATTCTTATCTAATCTAATCTAAATCTACAGGTTGTAGCTGACATAGACTCATTTTAACTTTTTCAGCTTGGGTGGTTACTTAATAAACCACTTTTTTATTACTGTATGTATGTATTTTTAACAACGCCACTTTATTTTAACTTTGATCAAATGTGTTAACCCTTTGTAATAAACCGTTGGTAAGGGCAGTTCAAAAGCTTAGCTATTGTCACGTGACTAAAATTTAAAATCGTGGCACAAAAAAATATACATATTACAGAAAAAAGGAACTTTTAGTACGATGTTAAATCATTTTTAGTATGAAACTAGGGATAGGTTAAAAAGTGTATTTTTATAATTTTAAACGAGTTTAGCTTCATACTATCTCCTAATATATTACTAAAGTTAAAATTACCAAATTGCTATTTTATCTTTTTAGTATCGTACTAAATCCATATGACACTTTGACGTTTTAAATGTCAAAATGAGGTCTGTTTGTGAATTTTTTGCACGAGATGTCACTTTTTTGAACGTGTTCAGCTGAAGTTTATTGAGGAAATTGGTTTTGTATGATACCAGTTAAAAAGTATTTAAAATTTAGAAAATTTTAGTACACTGTTATAAAATGAGAAAAATATTTAGTAAACATATTCATACTATACCCTTAATATTAGGCTGTTAAGAAATTTTGCGCTACTGTGTTTTAATAACTTTAAAAAGTGTGTACCTACTTCCAAACTTTGAAAAATTAATACTTTTTTAATTTTGAGCTCGATTTGCGACTAAACGAAGCATCGTTGCGACTTAAAAATGGTATTTTCGTATTGTAAGAAGTGACACTTTTCAGAAATGTGTCCGACGATACAATAAAGCAACTTCTCTCTTTAAAAGCGCCCTAGAGCATTCAAAATAAACACTTTTTTCTCTTAAAATTCAATTTGCGGATAAACTAAGAGTTCCAGTGGCTAAATATTGGCATATTCATTAACTATCTATAGGAAGTACCCGAACTCTGTCGATGTAACGCACCATAAAAAGCAGATTTTTCAATACTGCACTCACTTCAAATTCCGCCGGTTGACCGTTACCCCTCTGAAATTCAACCAAAATGCCACCCTGTGCAAATGCATATTCTGCACATATTAAAAAGCCTGGAACTGTCCCGAACAATATCTAGATAAGCTTTGGTATTTATTGAAAGATCCTCTTTAACATTAATGTTTCAGTTGCATCATTTCCTCCAATGTTTCAAGTTACAGCTTATTTATATTCAAAACAATACTATTTTGTTGAATGATAATTCCAATAACAAACCAGAAAATCATGAATTACGCTACCGAAAACAATATTCAAATTTCAACGTACTTTAACGATGAAAAATGTAGTAGGTATACCTTTCAACATAGGTACATAACAATAAAGATCAACAATGAAGAAAAAAAATATCAAGAAGATGGTCATATTGAGTTTGTGTAGAGTGTAGCCTCAGCCTGTGATGATGGTGCTGCTCCAGAAGCTCTTTCACGAATTGCTTAACAAAACGTAAGTAATTCAGAGTAATTCAAATTGTTCAAAGGAATTTCAAAATCCCGCCGCCACAACCACAGTAAACTGCCGAAAGGATCATTAATAACGGTCTTAAAAATTCACATACGATGGCGAACAAAAACTGACTGACTGACTGATTGTTAACCAGACTGACCCAACGGATGAAGCAAAACTAAAAAAAAAAATAAAAAAAAAATACAAAATACAAAATAAAGAAATACCTAAGTGAAACTGTGGAAATGGTTTCATTTCATTGATTAATCACAGAAATATTATGGACATTCAGAGCTGCCAAGGTCCGAAGCCCAAAGAGCTTATATTTCCTTGGAAATAGTAACTATAACATCCGTCAGATTTCTCTTAGCCTTTTGATGTGTCTCGTCTCTGGTGCGCTGCTCTGATGGTGTGGTTTGAGATGATCATATTTCATTGAAAGATCATTTCTTTCAGTTGAACTGCTGTTCAGTGTTCAATATTCTTTTTGTTGGTTGGGTCTTGTGAGTTTGAGATGCTTCCTTAAGTCTGTTTAAGCTTTCAACATACAGTCAAGTCTCGGGTGCCTATTTATATGTCCTAAGTCAAGCAATTGAAATGGTTTCATGATGTGCAAGTGAACTTATTTGAAGCAAGGTTGATATAAACCGCAACCTTAGTGCGCGTGTCATTTATTTACTGATGTTGGGTTTGTTATAATCTACTGTTTCTGTTCGTTCAGTGCTCAAGTAGGAAATTTCTTTTCAAAAAAACTTCAAAGACTCTGTGGATCGTATTGTTAATAAGATTTAACCGCAGCTAAGCCTTTTCATTCAAATGAAAACTTGTCATCCATTGGTGAATGGTGAATTTCGACACTCGGACTCATGATTAATTATGCGAAATTGGGCTGCATCCAGCTGCAGATTTAAGAAAATACGAGCCATTTTTAAATCAATGAGGAAATACGTCGTACATATAAGCTCATAAGAAATACACTAAACTTATGTATTTTTGGTAGAAAATAACCATAGATTTTAAGCTGCCTTTAAAATTTTATTAACGCGCATTTCATTCCTAACCCTTAAATTTAGCCAAGCGGAAATCGATACCAATTTTAAAATAAAGGACTCACCTAACATCTCTAAAATTAACACCTAAACTAATTCCTTATGCCAAATTGACTTCAACTTCGTTGGTAAATTTACTCAAAAAAGTAGATAAACGACCCGTGATTTTGGATAGAAGTTTAAAACTAATTAATTGCTAATAAGTTTCGCGAAAAAAATTATTTCTGTGTTCCACGAACGAGAAAGTAATGTTCTTGCGTACCTTACTAATAAAATAAGAAATTTATTAGTTTTAAAGCCTTATCCACTATCGGGTCGTTTTTAATTTTCTTAAGAAAATTAACCTGCTTAGTTGGTGTAAAGATGAAACAGAACCGGAACCACTTGAAACTCAAATCACACCGTTAGCTCATGTAGAGCATATCAATACCGTCATAACAAGAGAAAATATTGCCTGGGCAATTAATTCCTTCTCTCCATATAAATCTCCAGGCCTGGATGGCATACTGCCTATTATGCTTCAAAAACTGCAAGATATGGTTGTTCCTTGGCTGGAAATAATTTTCAAAGGTTGCCTCTATCTCAACCATGTACCTGAGACATGTAGACAAGTCAGAGTAGTTTTCATCCCGAAGTTCGGTAGAAGGGGCCATGAATCCGCGAAGGATTTTCGACCAATTAATCTGACCTCTTTCGTGCTTCAAACGATGGAGCGCATCCTAGACAAACACTTTAGGGACGTCCTAGTTGGATGCCCTCTTGAAAACTCTCAACACTCTCAACACGATAAGTGAGATCACGGAGGTGGCTTTAAGGAAGGTAAGTAACTGGGCTGCGAGCTGCGGACTGGGTATTAATCAAAGCAAAACTGAACTTATACTTTTTACTACCAAAACAAAGATAGACCCCTTCAATCTACCTCGACTCAACGGTCAAACACTTTCGCTCTCCTCCAGTGTAAAATATCTGGGTGTAATTCTCGACCCTAAATTAAACTGGAAATTAAACATTGAAGAACGGGTTAAGAAGGCCTGTATAGCTTTCTATGCCTGTAGCAAAACTTTTGGTAAGGGGTGGGGCCTCCAGTCAAAAATGATTTTATGGACATACACAGCCGTGGTTCGATTGTGTGGTGGCCAGCATTAAAGAATTTGTATAATATCAACAAACTTAGGAAGGTTCAAAGAATAGCTAGCATTGGCACCACAGGGGCTATTCGATCCTGTCCAACAGATGCTTTAGGAGTTTTTCTACACCTTTTACCACTAGATTTACACATTAAATACCTAGTATCTTGCAGCGCGATAAGACTAAAAGAATCGAACTCCTGGTTTGCTAAACCCTATGGGCACAGCAACATCACGGGTTTAATTCCAACCGAAATGTTTTCGACTCCCACTGATTACTGCACCCCTTCAATGAGCCTCGGTAAAGATTTTAAAGTTATATTCCCATCCAGAAATGATTGGAATGATGACGTCGTGACGAAAGACTTCGATACAACTATCTTTACTGATGGGTCAAAGATGGAGTGCGGTGTTGGTGCGGGTATTTTCTCAGAGTCCCTAAATATATCCAGGTCTTTTCGGCTACCTGACTTTGCTAGTGTCTTTCAGGCTGAAGTACTGGCGATCAGGGAAGCATGCAAGCTACTTAAACAAAATCCAAACCAGAACCGAAATACAGCTATTTTCTCAGACAGTCAAGCGGCTGTCAAAGCCATTAATTCGGCTACATCATCCTCAAAATTAGTACGACAATGCCAGGAATAGCTTCTGAGTCTGAACACTAACCTCAGGGTCACTCTTATCTGGGTTCCGGGTCACAGTGGCATTGAGGGGAATGAGCGGGCTGACGGGCTGGCCAGGCAAGGTTCAGCCCTTCATAACTCACTTGCGGAAAGAGTCAGTATTCCTCTTGGAGTTATGAAGGGTAATATATTCTCAATTTTTCTCTCAGAATCTTATCGTAGGTGGAATAGTTTAACTAACTGCATTACTGCTAGAAAAATCTGGCCTACCTATAATAAATCCCGAACTATTAACCTAATGTGCAGACCCAGGCGAGACATAGCAAGGATTGTTGCAACATGCACTGGACACTGGCCAATAGGAGAACATGCGGCGAAGCTTGGCATTCCCTACAATACTCACTGTCGTAGTTGTGGGGACCAGCAGGAAAAGGAAACAGTCTTTCATTCCCTCTGTAAATGTCCCGCTTTGGCCAGAATGAGGCATCAATCTTTTGGGAAGCCCTTTTTTGACGACCTTAACAAACCTTCCGGAACGAAGATCAAAGATTTGACTTCTTTCCCCAACCGACGAAATGGATCTAGGATTTACTTCGGTTCCTCGTTCACCGTCTTCTTCCCCAAACTCCTTTGACTGCGAGCTAGCAGACTAATGGTTTTTGAAGGTGGCTCATGGTGCACGAGGACCGGACGATCACACAATTGGGCCGATCTGCGCTTCAATACCAGCCAACAAGTGCCTAGGTGGCACAGTGTAGATGGGTCTTAGTTGCGGACTTCGACCCTTTTGAGTGTTTTCTTATTTTCAAGTTCAAGAATGTTTCAGTGGATCTAGAATTAACTTCGGTTTCCTTTTGCACCATTTTCTTCCCCAAACTCCTATGACTGTGAGCTAGCAGACTACTGGTTTTTGAGTGTGCGACTAGACGATCACCCTAAGGGATCAGTTCGTATGCGTCCCGGGCAAATCAGCAAATTGCTTAGCGTACCATACTGCAGCTGAACTCGTGCGTAGGCGATGATCCGTTGGGAGATCTATCACCAAATACCCTCTTTTTCTTTTAAAATGTTCTTTTAACCCACAGGTCAAACGAGTTATGGTATCAAAACGGCGCATTACAGCATTAATTGGGTCATCGAGCAAGGATGCTTGTGCTCTACCTACCTACCTGGTGTAAAGATTGCTAGCAGGGCATCCTTTATTTCGTTAAAGAAAACAAATTTTTGATGTGCAAGATCTTAACTGACTCTAGGGGATAATTTGAAGAAAAATTGCGACTTCCAGTTGAGCGTAAGGCTGGCCTTAGACTTTCGTTCTTTATTCGGTGTACCTTTTTCGGTGTTCGTTCTTCTCTTAACAACGAACAACGAAGAAAGCGTTGACATACATTCGGTTTTTTATTCAGTTCGTTCTTAACAACAAAATGAATAACAACACATGGTTGGAAGTGGTGGCACTTTTTATAGTGGACAAAAAATAAAAGAAAAAGAGATCATGTTGGACGAAGGGTTGGTTGAAGAGAGAACGGTATACAATATATTTCAAATATAAAACCTATTTACAATTTTTTTGTATTAATATATCTACCTAGGCTTCTTGTGCCATTCAGTGATTTAAAAAAACTTCGGAAATGTCCCTACAAGTAGCACGACACTGGAAAACAACTTTTAACTTACCGTTATGCGGAGTAAAGTGCAGTCTTAGAATGCCTCTAGATACTGACTCATTACTCTTACTTACTTACTTAGCTCCTTGACCCCTCCGTGGTCCATTGGGGGTCAACTACTTCTACACGCAATCCTGTCTGTTTCTGGAAATATGTTTCCTAGCTTTTTAGATACCTTTTCGACTGTTTTGTGCAAAGTTTTTCTCTGGCTTCCAGGTCTTATGCCAACTTGGGTAAGAGGATCCCACTTGAGCGACATATCAACTGCCAATTCCTCTTGCGAATTACAATATGGATACTATAATGACCAGTTCTCCGAAAGATTTCTTGGCTGTAAATTGTATTTGCCCAAAAAGTCCTATGGATGTTTCAAAGAAAGGTAGAGAAGGCGGCCACAACATTCTCGCTCGATGGCCCAATTAGCGCACCGTTTAAATACCATACCTCGTTTGACCTGTGGATAAAAGCGGGGCTTTAAAGAAATAACAAAATGTATATATATATATAGTCTTCCCAATGGATCATCGCCTACGCCCAGAGTTCGGCTGCAGTATGACAAGTTTGACAATTCGCTCAAAACGTATACGATCTGGTACGAAGGGTAATCATCTAGTGCCAGTCTCAAATTGTGATGTAATTTTTGTTTAATGGCCGAGGTTTCGCTCGCCGCTATATACGGTGTACCTACGTTCTATCTAAAGAAGTACCCAACTTTAGAATAATTAGGTAATTTCCTTCACTATCCAAAACTTAAAACGCTATTTTACACGTAAAGCTTCAATATCACTATTTTGTTTACGACTTGAGTTGTTTGGTGGCGTAGAATCTGGTGTCCTGGGTTCGGTTATATGAGGAGCTGCTTATTTGTTTTGCGGATTATCGTTAGTGTCGACTAAGGGGTAAAGGAGTTTTCATCTTGGTTTGGACGAATACGGCGAAATCAAACTGAGGTATGAGGCAATCAAACGGATATATCCAGCAAATCAAACTGCCGTTTCAGGTAACCAAACTGGTGGAGCTAGTCAATCAAACTGACGTAACAAGCAATCAAACTGGTGGAGCTTAGGGCTGGCCACGAGACGAGAAAAGTCTCGGTCTCGCATGATAAGACCGAGACGAGACGAGACTGCCTTTTAAGCATCCGAGACGAGACCGAGACGAGACTGTACATTTTGACCAAAATTTACAGAGAGTCTAATTAATTAAAAAATCCAATTTCAGTTAAATAATGTATTTTCTCTGCATATACGAGTATTCAAACTATAATCGAAAATATTTCGTTCCAATAATCAACAGGTTCTATGGAAATCCTATTTTTCGGAGACGAGACCGGGATGAGACTTAATTATACGAGACCGACACGAGACTGAAAATTTTCGATTTTAACGAGACTTACAAGAGTCTAGCCGAGTCTCGTCTCGTGGCGAGCCCTAGTTGAGCCAGGAAAATCAAACGCTTAAAACCGGCAAAATCAAATTGACGTATCAGGCAAATCAAACCGATAAATCAGGCAAATCAAAATGACGTATCATGCAATCAAACTGCCGGATCCAGGCAAATCAAACGGATAAATCCGGAAAATATTTAGTCTTAGACTCCTTACCACTGGTGGGGGGAAGTCTTCAAATTAATTATGGTGGGAACGAGGGTCCTTTGGGCAGGTATAGTCTTTGTTTAACTTCCGGATTCAACGTGATTTTTGTCGCTTGTATGGCCGTCTCTTATTTTATTCTACGGAAAAACTATTTGTGAGTTATATGTCCACAAATTATAATTTTCTGTATTCAAAAGTTGTTGTCTACGACGCACGGCACCACTGCATAGCTTGTACACAATACCGTTGCACCTATCTGCAACAACAAAGGATCGAGGGGTCACTTGTGGTAGATATGCACGATGGTATCGGGGCAACCGGCAAAGGGGTTGACTATGGTGTATTTCATAAATGTAAATGGGAAATCAGTAACGAGGTTTTTTGGTTGTTGTCCAGTTCTATTTAACTTTCACCACTCCTTTTTCTTATTTCTGTTGCCTTTATGCTCTTAATTGTCTTTATCCTCTTCGTTTCTCAATTTTCCCATAATTTAAAGCTTGTTATTTCCATGCGGTGTGGGAAATTTTATTCCTATGGTGTATTTATATGCTATGGTAGCATGGTTAGCTTTTAACAGGCCGGTTATTTGGGGGAGGTGGGGGGGAAAGAGTTGTAATGCCAAGCAAGTACCACCCCCTCGTAAGACCAGACATCTTTCTTGGATAGGGGCATAAGATAAACACTTAAAAGAATCACATTTCGCATCTGAAAATCCTCTACACTGTGCCAAACAAGGCAGCTTATTAACTGTAATATTGAAGCGAAAACCGACAAAACCGTGTGATCGTCTGGCTCTCGTACAGCATGAGTTCCCTTCAACAGCTAGTGGTCTGCTAGCTTTTGAAAAAACGCGTTGAAAAAACAAATCACATCTTTAATCTTATTTTGCCTTAGCAAAAAATTGTGCTCTCATTCTGGCCAAATCGGGACATTTACAGAGGGAATGAAAGACTGTTACCTTTTCCTGCTGGTCCCCACGAAAGTGAGTCCGAACGCTCTCCTATTGGTCAGTGTTCAGTGGATGTTGAACGATCTTGGCTATGTCTCGCCTGTGCCTGCATATTAGATTAATATTTCAGGATTTATCAGAGGTGGGCTGAATCTTTCTAGAAATGATGATTTTGGTTAAACTATTCCACCTACGTTTGGATTAGGTGAGAAAAATTGAGAATAAATTGAATAAAGTCTGTATTCAAAAAATAATATATCAATCTAGTTTCCAAGCAGTTAAAATAGTTTAACATATTTATTTTCATTTAATACAAAATAATTCGTTCGATACAAGTTGGCAATAACATTATATTTTTCGTTCCAGAAAATGGCCTGCCTCGTCGATTGCGAACTGCATACACCAACACCCAACTGCTGGAGCTCGAAAAAGAATTCCATTTCAATAAATATTTATGCCGCCCCCGAAGGATTGAAATTGCAGCCAGCTTAGATCTAACCGAAAGACAGGTAAGTTGAATTTCAATTGTATATCCCATAGCCAGACTGAATCTCATTGTATAATAATAATGAATTGTTGTTCAAGGTTAAAGTGTGGTTTCAAAATCGACGAATGAAACATAAGCGTCAAACGCTCTCCAAGACCGATGACGAAGACAACAAAGACAGCTTAAAAGGTGATGATGACAATCAGTCAGATAGTAGTAAGTTGGATTGTGCTTTTCAAAAACAAAACAAAAAAAAAAACCTTTCTTTTAAATAGTAAAAAAGTAAAGTAAAAAAAAATGAAACAAACAAAATTCGTTCGCTCAAGATTTCGAGTTTCAGTTAGATGCACAAAAAAATTTAGTAATATCCACTTTCTGATGCGAGCGATAGTTTCGCACATCAATCATTGTCATGATAAATTTTTTTTTTTTTTAGCCTAGACATTTGGTTACTTTAGATTTATCTAACGAAGGGTTATCCTACTGCTTGTTTTTTGTTTTCTTACAATTTGTAGATTCCAATTCGAAAAAATCCTGTCAAGGCTGTGAGTTACCATCTGATGATATCCCCGATTCAACGTCGAACTCAAGGGGCCACAATAATAACACCCCAAGTGCAACAAACAATAATCAAAGTACCGGAAGTTGTGAGTGTATTGTTTGCGAGGAAAAAGTGTTTTTATATTCAATTTTCTGTTTGTTTTTTTTTTTAAAGTGACTCCTAATTCAACGTTGGAATCAGGAATATCGTCGAATAACAACCTGGGTAACAATACTGTTTCGGCATCAAATGTGATTAGCGCTGACTCGAGCGTGGCTTCAAGTGTGAGCTTAGATGATGAGGATGACAGTCCGGCTAAAGTCAAGAAGAAAGAAAGCGAACAGGTATGTTAACATATACAGTTTTTTACGAAACTCATAAAAGAAATTAAGAAATTATAAGAATTCTGATAATCCTTCAACAGTCTTAAGGGCAGTTTTTTCACAATGGACTAAATTTGTGGTTTTTTTTTAAATCGCCTGATTAATCATTTCTACATATAATTAAAAACTCAAACTATGGATTCTTTGATTAGAATTTAGCTGAAAGTGTAGCTATGTACAATTTGCTAATTTACTAGCTGCAATAATCATGTATTAAAAATAATAAGCGAACGTCCCTTAATATGCTTTTAAAGACGATTAAAACTTCTTGTGCCGAAAATGATGAAAGCATTGTAAAGAAAATTCACACCAGTAGCTATAATAGTCCAAGAATATATATCTATAATATCGAATATGCTATTGCATGCGGTTAAATTATGGATTAATAAGACATTTTGAACTTACTCTAAATAAACTTGTACTTCCATGGGGGTATAGGGACGTAATGTCCTGACCCAACCTTAACTCCCCCAACCTCAACGGCCTCAGCCTATTTTCATCTAAAATTTAAACAGAACTCTGAGTAAATTGATTGGAACAAAGCTGTACGTATAAAAAGTCAACGATCAAATTAAACGTAGGACAACGACTATCTTACTCTCTGCAAATTTTGCTTTGAAGCCTCTAATAGCTTCAGGTAAAAATCAAGAAGCAGAAGTTATAAGCAAAGGTTTCAGAGTTTTAGAGTCTTGCAAAACATGCTCAGAACTTTTTTTCTCGTAAAATTCCTTGCTTCGTGGATTAAGCATAAAATAAACTTTTTGTTCAAATTTTAACATTTTATTCGCCAGAACTATTGAAAAAAAGTATAAGGAACTCTAGAACTCTTTGTTTGCTACCGGGCCGGAACTTTCATTTTTTATTCAATTTTAAACAATTCTTTTGCTAACTTCACAGCACTGCAAGCTTCTCACATTACCCGTGTTTTATTGGAAAAGCTATCCATAGTAGCTATCCATAGTAGGATTTTACATGAATAACAATTACAACGTCGGAAGTATGTATACTGCCGATAAAAGTTAAAGTAGAATCATACTGCGGATAGTTTTCCGAGTCTCGAATGGATTTTTGGTGATTTCATTCTCAAATGTTGGTTACTATTAGTTTTTTCGTGAAGTTCATTTTGACTGCTTCTGATTCTTACAAATACTATATATTTTTTTTTTAATATTCTGACAGGTGTTCTTTCAGTTAAACAAATTTTGAAATACAAAAACCAGGCTACTGCGGATGCGTTTTTTTGGTTATTTTCTACTGTACTATTTATAGAATGCCAAAAAAACACGGGTATTATTGAATTATCGATCGCGCAGTCATCATCCCTAACTAAAATTTTCTCTATTTCGACATAATGATGAAAACACTATATCGCTTCCCGCAACCTGAAAAACTTCAAAAGAATATTTTAAAAAGTAGTAAGGGCTTCTTTTAAATGTTGATGATTTGCAGAAATTGTGATTTTGTGGCTAATTTGAAAGTCTAAGGTTAAGAAATGAATACAAATAAATCGGAGACAATGCCCTAACTGCTAACTCTAAATATGCAAACAAAAAAATTTTAATCGGAAATTGTGTGGTAAAGCTAGGTTTCTACTTGTCCTTAAATTGACACATTTTGACAGCTGTCAATTGGGTCTTTGAAAGACTCGAATGACAGTTCATTTCCACTTGTGTCTATAATTGACATAAATTAGAATTTTTGCCAGATGCATTTGTCAGTTAATTGATATTTCCACTTGGATTGATATTTTCTGAACTGACACTCATGGTCAATGAAATCTTTGATGAAATTTGTGTAGGTGTGTGCAGGTGTTTCTTTTTTTATAAAACATAAAGATTCATAAAGAAAAAAAAAGTAATTTGCAGTTTTACAAAATCTTACTGCCTCATCAGTAGGTACCTTCTAATTAAAAAAAAAAATATTTTGTTATCAAAAATCAGAAGTGCAAAAATATTCTCTTCGAATTTTCATTTATTTCCGATTTCTTTTAAAAAAAATGGGCACTATAAATTTGTTACTTCAATAGCTAAAACAGATAGACTCAGAAAAAAAAGTATGCCATCTGATTTGTTTGATAAATTTGAATTTATAAAAAAAAATCAAAACATCGGTAGAGCGGTTTTCTTAACATTTTTAAAAATAAAACCTGGTATGCGAACTCTTAGAATTAAATAAAATATAATTTTACACTAAATTAAAAAAATATTCATTGACCGGTTTTCAAGATATTAAATTTTCAAAAAAAAAATTTCAATATTTTTTTAAAAATCCAAAAATTATTTTTTCGAAAAATTTTATATGCAAAATTGTTAAATTTTTTTTTTTCGAAAAATTTTATATGCAAAATTGTTAAAATTTTAAGGACCTCTTAAATACAAAATGTGGTTGAAATCGGTGTTGCTCTAAACGAGAAATTTGAAAACCAAAAAATCGGTTGTATGACTGGTACCGTTAATAACCGTTATAAATTTTTTCTTTCTATCAAAATATTAATTGTAGTAATTATAGTAGCTCGTAATTTTTTTTTTTTTTTCAAAATAGTTAGAGCCGTTTTTAAAATAAATCAATTTTTGTATATTGGTTGTATGGTAGGTACCGTTATTTTTTGAGCTAAAATAATTTTAATTTCGCCTCTAGGGAATCCCATTAGAACTTTAAGTCCAAAGTTTGAAGAAAATCGCTTCAGCCGTTAAGGCTGCAGGTCGAGGTACAGATAGACAGATAGACAGACGGACAGACGGACAGAAGGACAGACGGACAGACGGGCAGACGGACAGTAGGACAGACGGACAGTAGGACAGACGGACAGACGGGCAGACGGAAAGATGGACAGACAGAATTGTGAGACCCACTTTTGTCGCGTTCTCTATCATCATTATGTTAGGGAAAATTATTATCTTGCATTTTTTTTAAACGAATCCTAAACTTGCTATTCCGATTCCGCTATAGACGATTTTCGGCATCAATTTATAAATAACAATATTTTTAATTTGTTTATATAACAAATAAATAAGTAAATCGGGTGGCACAACGGCTCATGAAGAACCAAGGCTTAGTGACTAACAACTTGCAACCATTCCTGTGTGCGCCTTTCGACAGGAATGGAAGGGACCTACAATTTTATGCCGAATCCGAACGGCTAAACGAGAAGCACTTATTCGTGACAAGTGATACTCTTGAAGGATTTGTCAATTCCTCGCAAGAGGCAGTAGCCCTGAAAAAAAACTTTTTTAGTTTTTAGGTGGACGAGGCTGGGAAGCGATCCCAGACCTCCAGCGTGACAGTCGAACGCACTAACCATTACGCTACGGGCTACTTTGTATAACAATGCAAGGTAAAACAAAAACCTAATTTAAAGAAAACACTTTTTTTTTGCGCCTTGAAACAATGTCATACGAAGAGTCAGTATATGAAATGCAACTATCATAGCCTGCTAACAAACGCCCGAAAAAGACATTACTGATAGTTTGAGGTTATGATTTACTTGGTAGACATGTTGTCACAAATGTTATTTAATCGCTTACATAAAAATATATGCGTTTTTGATATTACTTTTTTAACTATTATTGAAAGTTTGTTGCACCCGCGATATAAAATATATAAACATTTGTTTTTTCCACAGAAATAAAGTGTTAACTTTAGTGAAACTATGTAAATGTAAGAAAAAATCAAAAACAAAATTTAATCAGTCGTTATTAGGAGTAAATTGTATGTTGAAATAAAAAAAAAACGTTGATTCAAATTGGTTGCAATCGCGATTGCTAAATTAGGATCGCGGGTGCAACTAATCGACAACTAATATTATTGAGTGATGTATCATATTTTATTATTAAAATATGCCATGAATAATAATTTTTGTGGTTCAAGATTGTTTTTTTTTTTAACAATTTGATATAAAATGCAGGGATGTAACGAAAGAGACTGCTTCAGAAAAATATAGGCGCAAGCTTGAAAAAATGCTGAACTTGATGCAGAGTAGAACCGGCCACAAGACGATAAAAGTCTCGGTCACAGAGGCGAAATGAGACGAGGACCGAAATTTACAGCGAGTCTAATAAATTGAAAAATCCTATTTCAGTTATATATTTATTTTCTTCAGCTCAAATTCAAATTATAGGGGGGACAAATTATAGTTTGACGTTCCAATAATCAACAGGTTGAGGGGATATCGTATTTTTCGGAGACGAGAAAAATATTTTTTTTATTTAATTATAAATATACTCAAAGTGAGTATCAATACAGCACCAGCAATAAGGGAATCGCACCACAGTATTTTTCGATAAAGGGGCTTATTGCGAGAGTCTATTCGACTTAAGTCTATTCGACTTTTTTCGATTCTATCAAATTTGAAATTAGTATCGCCTTGCTCAGTAGACTTATTGAAATAGAATCTATTTTCGAAAATAGAATAATAAAAGCTCTCGACTAGAGCTTTAGACTGAAATGTCAAATTTTCCCCAGAGTTTTAGAAAATTAATATAGTTTGACGAAAATTTGACGTTTTTTTGATGAAATAAATAGTTTTTCTTCAAAAAAATAATATTCCATAGCGCGACAAATTGCAAAAATGAACTCCGATCCTTTAGATTTTAAACATTGGATGAAAATATGCAGACATACATTTGTATAATATTATTAGGTTCATATATATTTATGATAATGTGGTAGCTTCGCAGACTCCTTTGGGGTGCAGTGGTGATTTGTGCATCTTCAAAATGCACTTCCTCTGAAAGCTTAATAATAGTTATAACAACTTGAAAAATCATTTCGCAGTTGAATGTAAAGCTCCTTTGTACCAAATATAACATTGCAAACGGAAGAACATTGAAAAAATTGTTGGACATCCATATAAATATCAATAAATACATCAGCACCAACTATTAAGACTTTAGGAAAAAAGTGCATTTTTATGATGCATTTTAAAAATGCACAATTTCTAAAGAATGTATAATAACTATATAAAAATCCTTAAAAAAATAAATTATGGTAGCAAATTTTATATTGCAGCACATGTTAAAATGATTAAGCATCTTAAAGGAAGGACACCAAACATGGATGACGATATGAATGTTCATAATTGTACCAGAAGGTATCCATTCCCACTGAAATACATTTTTATAATAGGTTTAAACAAAAATTTGCACAAAAGTCGATCAGAAATTCCTGATCGAAAAAAAATTCTATTTAGTAGAAAAAAATTGATTCTAATAGAAATTCGCAATACCGATAATAGACTTTAAGTCTATTCGACTTAAAGTCTATTCTGAATAGACTGTCGTAATAAGCCCCAAATATTGACGTATTTGAAAAAAAAACAAGCTTATAAGTTATAACTAATAAAAAACGGTACTGACAAGTAATAGCTATTATGTTATTTATGCCCATTTTCTTCACACTCAGTTTAATTAATTTTAAATATTAGTTAGCTAAAAGAATATTAAATTTAACAAACTGTTTTAAATTCTCAGTTAAAATTTGGTTTTCTTCATGATTTCTGGAACTCAGTTATATTTAAAGTCCGATTACTGAACACCTCCATTATTTCCATTGAAACTTCCAAACTTCCAGTGAAAAGTCAGGAATAACGCATGTCCCTTTATATACTTCTTCTTTGTTCATCAAATGACTGTAAATTTTGTAGTTGTCGAACAATAAAAGCACTCCGAGATAAAATACACAAATAACTTTTCAAAAAGAATATGCAGCAGAAAGGCTTGAAGCAAACGCAACGGGTGGCGACAGGAAGTAAGTATCTATATATATGTATCTATAAACAATACTGTGAACTTATTATTAATTTACGTAAGTAATAAAGTGTTGTATTAAATATTCGTTTTTTAAGTTTTTAATAAAATATATTTTGTATTCTCTTTTCAACGACGAGAGTTATTCATCATCGGAATTTGACCAACTGTCCCAGATATAACTCACTTCTTAGTAAAAATAAGTTTGATTTTTATAAACATACATAGGTATGAATTATTCACAGACTGACAAATAATGTCAAAACATGCGCTAATGTTCCGTCAAGAAAATGAATTTCTCTTTAAAGTCAGTATTTATAAACGGTAATGGTACTCTTGAGTTCCATTAACTAATACCTCAGTTATCGTTAATTGACGTTTCTTTAATAATGCCTTTAAATTTAACTGAAAGTAAAACCCAAATCTGGAAAAATTTTGGAATAATGGTTCAGTTAAATTTAACTGAAAGTGAAGAAAATGGGCATTAATCTCTTATCCAGTTCATTTATATCGTTTTACTGATGTCAATAATCATTAAAGTAAGACGCGTTGCACCCGCGATAATTTTCTGTTATACCCGCGATTCCTTTAAAAGTGAAAAAATCGTTGTTGGTTTTTGTTTTCTATTTTAATTTGTATGTCTTTAGTTAGTAAAATGAAAGAAGAACATAATAAATGTTTCACAACTAACAGACTTTTGTGTTTTTCGTACTATGATCAAGAAAGGTGGGCCAAATTCGTTGCACACGCGATCGCACTTTGAAACCTTTTTTCTGACGATTCATTTATTTAATTTGAGTTTTATAAAAAATGTAAGTAGGTAGGTATAATTTTACATAAGAAATTAAAATTAAAGCATTGTACATATATGAGTTTGATAAATCATTCCAATAACTTGGTTTACCTATTGTTTTCAGAATACATAACTTCTTTTTGAGACAAAACCAAGAAAGTTTCATTTTGGTAAGGTAGTCTCTAGAAACAATTTAATGTTGGGATTTGCCTTTCTTGATTCCAAGAATATCAATAATTATTGTCAGTAGTTCGGAATCTCATTTTCACTCTTTTCTATAAACAAAATTAAAATTTTCTCTGCTGGAAACGATAGCTCTATTAGATTTATTTATGTTAATTTACGTTGTATTTTAGTCAAGCAAATATTATCGAATTTTAACTATGCCTCTTTTAACCCACTACTGGCTTTTATGGGAAGTACTTACATTGATTTTTTTTTTTAATTTGTGTCTACCGGGTACAAAGGGTACCTTTTTTTCAAAGGTTTGATACTTATGGGCCATATATGTTCTTAAAACAATAAAAAGAAAATTTTGGAGAAAAAAAAGGGTTTAAATATGAAAAGCTATACTTCTTATGCAGTATTGAGTGTTTACATAACTTTAGTATTTTAACTATGAAAGTTCTTTTTTTTTCATTGTATTTCACTCAAAAATATTTTTTTTATTTTTTTCAAACAGATTGTGAAAAAAGAAGCTGTATCCACATCCACGAAGCATTCACCATTTAGTAGCTACGAAGTTTACCGGCGGGATTCTGATGCCAGCAGTGGTGGTGTTTCGAATCAAGGTTCCCATTCAGCCTTGATTGCGACTGGCCCAACGCAAGTACCAGTTTCAACTTCCCATTCCGCTATTACCACCAAGAAGGGCCGATATCAAGCAAACAATACGGCAAACAATTCACTTCACGACACACACTATTTCCCCGGATATTATCCCCAACAGAAACAACCTACAACACCAATTCACCAATCTCCCCATGCAATAGCTGCCCAACAACAACAACAACAGCAACAACATCAAGACTACTATGGAAAATATGAGATTGAATTCGCTGCTCATCATCAAACCCAAAAGGCGCAACTAAACACACCAACACACAATGGTGGAGCTGTGGGGGTGGTTCCTGATTTTGTCCATCATCAGCAACACATGCAACAACATCCGAACGTCATCAAATCACCAGAAATGAGTTCATTGAAAATACACGATTTTCAAACCAAACCGCCACCTCCGCACTCCAATTACCATCCACAACAAAATTCAAATTATTATCACGGCCAAGACCCAAATTGCGTGACTACCCCATACTCCAACCATAGCTATGGCTACAACCAGAATGAGTACGACTCTGCGCCCTCTATGAATTCGAGTGGTAACTACTACCACGATCCAAAGACACAAACCACCGGTTACTATGAGAATGCATTCCACCACCATCCACACCACCAACCACAACATCCGGAATACCACACCAACACCGAAGCGACCAACTACATGCCTGCAGCTCCACAAGCCACTAATATTGTGGAACACTGCGAAAACTACAATTTCCCCAACTACTATGAACAACATCCACACCCTCCTCACCATCCACACCAGATTCAACCGGCAAACCAGCAGCAAATGCATATACATCCGGTGCCGGCAGTAAATGGAAACTTCGTTAACACCGCTGTACAGCCGTTTCCAATGGCCGCTGCATCGACCGTTACAAATTCGAATCTCACCGGTTTAGAAAATTCGAATAGTTCGTCGGATTTTAATTTTCTTAGCAATTTAGCAAATGACTTTGCCCCCGAATATTATCAATTGAGTTAGTTAATTTAAAAAAATAAGTTTAACAAGTTCAACAATAATATTCAAAAACACAATATTTTATATAATTTAACCGTTTACTCCAAGTAGATTCTTATCCTTAAGTCGAGCATTATTAAAAAACTATATATATATAAATATAAACATAATTTAATAACTTAGGAGAATAGTTCAAATGGAAAAGTAAAAAAAAAATGTATCTAAGAGAAAACATTTGTAAATATACATAAAATAAATTTCGTTTAATTATGATGAATAAAATTTTAATCAAAATTGTGCTTTTTTAATTTTTAAAAATAATAAAACAATTATATTTAAGCTTTGTACATTTAAAACCATAATTTTTATTCAAGGTAAATATTGTTATTTGTTTAAAAAAGAAAGAAAAAAGTTGGTTTTGTTTTTATATATATATTTTTTTTATTTTAATATTTAGTTAATAAATAGTTGAATCTTTATGATTCAGAGGTGCAATTGGAACCACGTTTTTTTCGTTTTTAACAAATAAAATTATAAACAAATTTCTTATTTAATTTTTGTACAGAAAAAAAAAAAATCTTTTATGTTATTTAACATGAATATTATTATAAAACTGTAAGTGAATTTAAACCTTAAAAAAAAAACAATTTTCATATCTTTCGGAATAAAACAAAACAAACACTTTGTGAATAAAATAATACGTAAATATACATAACATGTCAACATTATAAACTGTGTTTTAAGATTATTTTGAATGTAAAGCGGATTTCAAAAAAAAATCTCAAACCAAGCGGCACTCTGGCCTGAATCATACACATACAGCCTTACCTTAAGGCGACACTATAGCTATAGTTACAGAATACACACAGAAATCTTAGCAACTTGCTTGTCTTTTTAAATGTCTAGCGATTAGAGCAAGATCAGAGAGTGATTTGACAATTATTAATGTATTAATCAGCGTTGCCGATGTGACATGATATTGCATTTTTCACACGGGATTTTCTTCGGGGCGCAGTGGCACGAACAAATTTAATATGGCACAGTTTGAGAATCTCCATTATTTTACTTAAAGTTCATATAAAAGGGTACATTTTAACGAAATAAGTCAGTATTTTAAGGAAACTATGAAAATTGCTCCAAAAACGTATATTTTATTTTATAATACACGAAAAGATTAAGTTGTATTTTTTTGTTGCACCTTAAATTAAACCAAGTAATATTAGTGATTTTACTTGCGATATACGTAGTATAGTGCAAGTTTAGGATTCGTGCAAAAAAAAAATTCGAAACAATAATTTTCCCTAACATTACGATGATAGAGAACGCGAAAAAAGTGGGTCGCGCAATTCTGTTTGTCTGTCTGCCCGTCTGTCCGTCTGTCTGTCTGTACCTCGACCTGCAGCCTTAACGGCTGACACGATTTGCTTCAAACTTTGGACTTAAGGTTCTTTTGGGATTCCCTAGAAGGGAAATTGAATTTTTTTTTTAGCTCAAAAAATAACGGTACCTGTCATACAACCAATATACAAAAATTAATATTTTGGTAGAAAAAAAAATTTTTGTAACGGTTATTAACGGTACATGTCATAGAACAGATTTTTTGGTTTTCAAATTTCTCAATAACGGCTACACCGATTTCAACCAAATTTTGTATGTAAAAGGTCCTTTACAATTGTAACAGTTTTGCATATATAATTTTTTGAAAAAATAATTTTTTTTTGAAAATTCAATATCTTGATAATAATAATTTTTTTTTTTAATTTTGTGAAAGAATGTATTTAACTAAATACTAAAAGTTGGCAAACCAAATTTATTTTTTTTAATTTTCAAGAATTTTTATATGTATAAGAAATTATTAAAAAAAACCGCTCTAACGATTTTTGAAATTTTTTTTCATAAATTCATATTTATCAAATAATCTGATGCGATCGATTAAAAGATTTAACGTTATAATCAAGAATTGGTTTCAAATTAAAGGGTGTTTTTTTTTAGTAAAAAACAAATAAATTAAGTAGGTTTGGGTATAGTCCAGTCGAACCGTCGTAAAGAAGGACTTGACCTTGCGTTGATCCGCACGGTCTGTTTTTTTTTTCATGAATCGATAAGGGCTTACAAGAAAAGCTTAACCCTAGATTTGCACCACCTGACAATTTTTTTTACCAAAGTTATTCGTAAAAACGTACTTTTTGACTTTTTTTGGATTTTTGCAAATATCTCGGCTCTAGTACATTACACAGTAAAAAATTTAAATACGTTTTGTTTGTAATACAATCATCTAGCATGTAGTGTTAAGTTTTTTTTGTTTGAACAAATAAGTAAAAAGTTACCGTTAGTTTTAGTAATTTTCTTTTGGTTTTTAGACGGTTTTTCATTATTATTATTTCGAAAAAAGCTTATGTTTTGGTTAGTTTTAAATTAAGCTCTTAACTCCAAACGGGAGCCGAGAAATCTATGAAGGAATACAGGCAAGTCGGAGCCCCCCAAAAAAGATATTTTCTGTTTTTTTACGAATATCTTGGCTTCAGTATATCGCAAAGTAATAAATGGAAAAAAAAAATATTACTTATTAGAATATTAGCTATTGTTATAATTTTGATAAAGGCTTGTGAATCGGCTTAGTAAAAAACAAATTTTAAGTCCTTTTAATTTCTTAAAATTAAAAAAAAATAGCTCCCTACGAGATATTTAGAGCTGAGCAATGAACGAATGAATAAGGGCAAGTCATACAAAAAAACCTTTTCTGTATGATAAATAAATAGTACAGTAACTATACATGTACATTCACGTATGCGTCAAATCTGGTATTTCTGATTTTTTACTGAGTTTTCAGGATATTGGCCTAGTAAATAACCTAAGTTTTCGACCTCGAGCGGCGCGGTGACCGCTTCATGGTCAAAAATCAGAAAAACCACAATTTTTTTCGCGTCTACTATTTACTTAGGGTTTGGAAATTAATTTTTCAAAAACTATCGATTAAAATAACTTTATTAACACAGAAAATTCAAGAATGGGTTTCTGGGTTCAAGATAAGCTATAGAAGAATATTGTAGGTGTTACCATTATTTTTCAATAGTGTTGTTTCTTCCTTAAATCATTTCTGTACGCAATTGCCCCTTCCCATCTTAACGGGGGTATATAGACCCCCTTCCGGTAAAGTTGCCCTATTATTTTGGCCCAGTCTACGCTCCAGTGCTTTGATGTATGCCAACCATTCTTTATTTGCCATTATACTGTTTGATAACACTACTTTTTATAATAAGACGATGAAGAAATTTAAATATTAAAATATTGAAATTGAGTCGGTAAACATCGACCAAAATTTGTGTCTTAGTAGGGTATAACAGACTGACTGAAGAGCCCACTGTTATACCTTGGGCGAAACACAATAATTTCTGGAGTTGAGGTCACTTGTACTTTTTAATTGGACTACTTTTTATATACATTTTTTATCGCCAAATTTGGAATTGTTGTATTTTAGAAACCATTGGGTGTACAGAGTTGGTTTTGGTCTCAAAATGAATCAAATTAAGACACTAAAATCCTAAAACAGTGCTTTTATTTAAAATTAATTATTTAGGACTAAAATCACCAATAACTCAAAAAAGCGCGAAAACTTAGGTTATTTACTAGGCCAATATCCTGAAAACTCAGTAAAAAATCAGAAATACCAGATTTGACGCATACGTGAATGTACATGTATAGTTACTGTACTATTTATTTATCATACAGAAAAGGTTTTTTTTGTATGACTTGCCCTTATTCATTCGTTCATTGCTCAGCTCTAAATAACTCGTAGGGAGCTATTTTTTTTTTAATTTTAAGAAATTAAAAGGACTTAAAATTAGTTTTCTACTAAGCCGATTCACAAGCCTTTATCAAAATTATAACTCAAAAGTATTTGTTCAACAAAAATAAAATAAATAAAACTGACTAAAACTAGCTGTTAATTTTTTTTTATTTGTTAAAAAAAAATATTTATTTATTTAAACAATAGCTAATATTCTAGTTAGTAATATGTTTTTTCATTTTTTACTTTGCGATATACTGAAGCCAAGATATTCGTAAAAAAACAGAAAATATCTTTTTTGGGGGGCTCCGACTTGCCTGTATTCATTCATAGATTTCTCGGCTCTCGTTTGGAGTTAAGAGCTCAATTTGTTTTAAATTTTAGGGAAGAGCAACAGCTAGACAAAACACAAAAGAAAAACTAACCAAAACATAAGCTTTAATCGAAATAATAATGAAAAACCGTCTAAAAACCAAAAGAAAATCACTAAAACTAATGGTAACTTTTTACTTATTTGTTCAAACAAAAAAAACTTAACAGTTTTTTATAATAAGAAGATGAAGAAATTTAAATATTAAAATATTGAAATTACTTCTGTTTTAAGTGGAGTGAATGAATAAAATTCAATTAAAAAGTACAAGTGACCTCAACTCCAGAAATTGAATTTTAACAGTTTATGCTAGATAATTTTATTACAATCAAAACGTATTTAAATTTTTTACTGTGCAATGTACTGGAGCCGAAATATTTGCAAAAATCGAAAAAAAGTCAAAAAGTACGTTTTTACGAATAACTTTGGTAAAAAAAGTTGGCACGTGGTGCAAATCTAGGGTTAAGCTTTTCTTGTAAGCCCCTATCGATTCATGAAAAAAAAAAACAGACCATGCGGATCAACGCAAGGTCAAATGACGATTCGACTGGACTAGTATGGTATCGTCAAGATAAGATACATTTAAAATAACAATTATAATTTCAATATAATGCATTTAATACATAAGGACTTTTAAGTACAATGCAAGGCACTAGTTAGAAAGAATAGAAGGAGTGGACAAATTTTTATTGTTGGCACTGAATAAAGTAGGTATTTGAAAAGATTGTCGACAAAGCACTAACCGGGATTCAATCGCTTTAACCCGCGCAGAAAAACAATCTACTTTTGGACAAGGCGCTAAAGTGCTTTACATAGATTCGGGCATGGGACCAGCAAGGGTAAGCCAAGGCTAGAACAAGCGCCTTGGTGATTTTGAACCCTTTTCCTCGTCAGGCAAGAAAAAAAAAGGGCACGACTGGATCGCACAAAACTTGCTCTCGTATCTATAACAACTTTAACGTAGCTTGAAATCGGCAATGTGCATATTTATTGGTTCCATAACATTATGATATCATTAAAAAAAAGTTTTAAAAACAATTTAAAACATAAATTAGTACTAAAAATTACTAAACATTCCTATAAACTTGTTATTTTAATATCTAAAACAGATAGAGCTAAATAAAAGGACGCCATCTGATTTGTTTAATAAATATGAATTTATGAAAACAAAAATTCAAACATCGTTATAGAAAATAAAATAAATAAATCGCGTGGCACAACGGCTTATGAAGAACCAGGGCCTAGTGACAAACAACTCGCAACCATTCATGTGTGCGCCCTTCGACAGGAATGGAAGGGACCTACAGTTTTATGCCGAATCCGAACGGCTAGACGAGAAGCACTTATTCGTGACAAGTGATACTCTTGGAGGATTTGTCAATTCCTCGAAGAGGCAGTAGCCCTGAAAAAAAAACTTTTTAGTTTTTAGGTGGACGAGGCTGGAAAGCGATCCCAGACCTCCAGCGTGACAGTCGAACGCACTAACCATTACGCTACGGGCTACTACAAACATCGTTATAGCGGTTTTCTTAAAAATTAATTTTTTATACTTAAAATTTTTCAGCATATTTAAAAATAAAATTTGGTATGCCAACTTTTAGTATTTATTAAAATACAATTTTGCACAAAATTAAAAAAAAAATTATTAACCCGTTTTCAAGATATTGAATTTTCAAAAAAAAAAAATTCAATATTATTTGATACCTAAATCCAAAAATTATTTTTTTCGAAAAATTTTATATTCAAAATTGTTTAAATTGAAAAGGACTTCTTGTATACAAATTTTGGTTGAAATGGGTCAGCCCGTTAACGAGAAATTTAAAAACCAAAAAATCCAACCAAAATATTTACTGTAGTAATTATAATAGCTCGTATTTTTTTTTTTTCAAAATCGTTAGAGCCGTTTCTGAAATAAATCAATTTTTGTATATTGGTTGTATGGCGGGTACCATTATTTTTTGAGCTAAAACAAAATTTCAATTTCCCCTCTAGGGAATCACATAAGAACCTTAAGTCCAAAGTTTGAAGAAAATCGCTTCAGCCGATAAGGATGCAGGTCGAGGTACAGACAGACGGACAGACACACAGGCAAACAGAATTTCGAGACCCACTTTTTTCGCGTTCTCTATCATCGTAATGTTAGGGAAAATTATTATCTCAAGTTTTGATTTTTGCACGAATGCAGTAAAAATTTAATGTCAAAAGTGAATAAGCATAACAAATACATACAAAATAGAACAAACAACTTTTAACATGTTTTCTGCTCTAATTTGTCAGACGTTTCCCACAAATTTGAACTATTCTGTTCTGATCTGACTAACTGAAGTAAGTGTGATATGAAAAAGAAGACAACAGAAAGAAAGAAAAAAGGACGGATGATACTGAAATTGCATAGTGCTTATAAAATGTTTGTTTTTGGTGTACAAGAGACATTCTTGATGGAGTACCGAAACATGTCCAACAATTTTTTACCAGGGAGAGTCTCACGAGTGTTTGAAAAGTTTCGCTTGTCTAAATTTATGGTTCTGTAATCCAGGAAGGGCTTGCCAATTATCAGACAAGTTTTCCTCGTCTAGATTTTCCCTACTGAAAACTTACTCGGGCCTTGCCTAAACTAGAAAGATACTTGGTATTATTCCAGCTGGGAAGAAAGCTATTTTTTCGATTTTTATCGCGTTTACTTCGGACATTGTTGTAATACTTACTTTTTTTATTAATTTAATTTAGGTATTTATAATAAATGAATATTTCCACAACCTTAAAAGCCTTATTTATTAACTCAGCGACAGAGTAAAGTTTTTCCGACCGTGTAGGAGTAATTAACATGAAAATCTGTCCAAAAGTGAATTTTAAAAAGTTCCACTTAAACAGGGGATAAAGGTACAGTTTGGTAGTCTACTACATGACAAACACGAAATTGAACTTAAATGTTTAATTAAATGGAGAGAGAGCTGCAATTGATAAAAAGGGCTTGAAAATGTAGATAGGAAAATGTGAAAAACTTACTTTTATGCATTCGTGTCGCTTAACTCTCGATGAGCATGATTCCAATTTTATAAAAATAGTTTATTGTTTATTAACAATGAATAATTTTAGGGCACGAATGTATATTTATAATAAGAATAATATTTTTGTTAGTATATTTTGTAAGGATTTTTTTTTTTTGTAATTAGTTTAAAAATGGTAAGTGAAATTGTTGCAGTTGTGGGTGTAGTTGTGTAGACATTTTATTGTTAGAAAGTCCAAATGCTTTAGTTTATTATGTGATACATACAATTTGCGTATAACTTGCTGTAGCGGCAGCAAACATGTTAGTTTTTCTGCTTTTCAAACTGCTTTGAAAACTGTTTTTCTTATCGAAAAATAATGTAGAACTAAAATTATGCTAACAAAATTTGCAACACAATTTGTTTATAAGCTAATATATTGTATCTTTAATAGTTATAGAGTTAAGTGGCTCCATGAAATGAGATAACTTTTAAAATGCCTTATAAACAGCGTTCTTTATTATGTTCATTGTATTCTTTTCGCGGTTAAACATTGTAACTTTTAATGTTTCAGAGGTTTTTTAATGTTAAAGGGTCATTGATGCAAAAAATTATTTTGGCCGGGTTTTTGTGCTAAATACTCGCTATGAGGAAAGCCTCTTAACCTGAAAAGCTTATTTATAAAAAAAAAAACAAGTAATAGAAGCGAAATAATCTAAAACTGGTTCATAGGAGGTTTAAGGCTGGCGAGCAAAGCTGTTTTAGTATATAAATATCATTTGGATATAACATCTTGTGAAATATACATAAAGGAGTGAAAACAAATTTTGTCTCCTTTTTGTTACTTAGACAAAATGGATAGTTATTTTGCATTTATAAATTATTTAAATTCTTTAAACGCTTTAAACGGACGAACGAGAAGGCCAAAACAGTTAAAGACTCGTTTTAATCCCAAGACACTCAGGGATGAAGATTTCCGCTTGAAGTATCGATTTTCGAATGAAAATATGAAGAAATTAATAGCTATTTATACCTATGCCGCTCGAGCTTTCCAGCGATAAAAGAGGAAATCTTTAGAGAACTATTCCAGTTTTCAGAACGTTTTCTTTTATATTTGCTTCCCATTTGTTAATTATATATGACAAAATATGAGATAAATTGATAATTCCACCAATAATAATTAAATAGAAATTGTATTGGTAACCAGCTTCTTATACTTCTTATACAAATGTACAGTTGTCAATAGATCTTCAAAATTAGGATGTTAAGATGTTATTAAGCCAGGTGTAAAATTTATATAAAAAAATGCGCACGACTGGATCGCACAAAACTTGCTCTCGTAGCTAACAACTTTAACGTAGGTTAAAATTGATAATGTCCATATGTATTGGTTCCATAACATTAAGATATCATTAAACAAAAGTTTTAGAAAACAATTTAAAACAAATTAGTACTAAAAATTACTAAAAATTACTATAAATTACTATAAATTTGTTATTTTAATAGCTAAAACATATAGACCTGAAAAAATTTATGCCATCTCATTTGATTGATAAACAGTAATTTATGAAAAAAAAAAACCAAAAATCGTTAGAACAGTTTTCTTAAAAATTAATTTTTTATACCTATATAAAAACTTTTTGTATTTATTAAAATACAATTTTGCAAAAAATTTAAAAAAAAATCATTAATTTATTTTCAAGATATTAAATTTACAAATTTCAATATATTTTGAAATATCCAAAAATTATTTTTTCGAAAAATTTTATATGCAAAATTGTTAAATTGCAGAGGATCTCTTGTACACAAATTTTAATTGAAATCGGTTTAACCGTTAAGATGAAATTTGAAAACCAAAAAATTGATTCTATGACACGTATCGTATAAACATTATAAATAATTTTTGTTTTCTACCAAAATATTTTTTATAGTAAAGTACTTCTTATTATTTGTTTCAAAATCGTTTGAGCCATTTTTGAAATAAATCAATTTTCGTATATTGGTTGTATGGTAGGTACTGTTATATTTTGAGCTAAAGAAAAATTTCAATTTCCCCTCTAGAGAATCTCCAAATAAACTTAAGCCCAAGGTTTGAAGAACATCGCTTCAGTGGTGTAGGCTGCAGGTCGAGGTACAGACAGACAGACGGACAGACAGACGGACAGACAGACGAACAGACAGACAAAATTGCGAGAAATGTTAAGAAATAAAGGATTCAAATATATGTAAGGCACTTCGAAGATGTAGACTCAAAAGTTGATTCAAATAAAGTTTTTTTATATTTTTGAATTTTACTTTATTTGTGTGATTCTACAAATGCTGGAATATTCTACGGCCACGCTCATATTTTGAAAACGGTTCAACCAATCAATCTGATTTTTTTTTTCAATACCTAGTTAATATAATCGATACGCACATAGGCAGAAAAAATTATCAAGATCTGATACATTTTCATTACTCTAAAAATTCTTCAAAGTGTCTAATTCTCAGTCCCCTGACGTGTGCCCAGCTTGGTTTACAAGAGAAGGAAAATAACTGTTTTTCAGCTGTTAGTTTCACACCAAAATGAACACCAAGTAAACAACCTTCTAATAGTAAGGGCGTTAAGGCCATGTTTTAGGTCAAACCTTGCACTTCATTCTGACAGAATGAGCTTTGGTACACTAATAGTCCACATTCTAAGTTTACTTTTAAGAAGTGTTTCCATGGTGGCAACACTGGCTGACCGGAGATATAAGGGTTGCCTTCTGACCATGTTTTAACACGAAATTTCACATAAATTAGCCTATAAATCGAGAACCAAACATCGGTTGATGTCGCGGAAGGTCTCGTTGTTTTAGGAACACATGAAGTCATAGGAATATGTTAATTTTTTTACCCCTCCCCCACCCTTGTACGTGTGGGAGCAAAATACCCTCGGCGGATAAAGGTTTTTATTCCAACGAGACACTCCACGATATCAACCGATGTCTGGTTTCAGATTTATAGGCTAATTTATGTGAAATTTCGTGTTAAAACATGGTCAGAAGGCAACCCTTATATCTCCGGTCAGCCAGTGATGCCACTGTGGCAACACTTCTTAAAAGTAAATTTATGATGTGGACTATTAGTGTACCAAAGCTCATCCCGTCAGAATTAAGTGCAAGGTTGGCTCTCTTAACGCCCTAACTATAACAGCTATGAAATGAAAAGTCAGAAATCGAATTCGTTACTCGATACTATGTTCGATATAGATACCTTCAGCATTAATGAGTTAATATTTCGGTAACTGTTTTCTTGCTTCACTGCTGCGGTTATTCCGCTTCTGATGGTTTCGCAAAAATGTACTGATATCACAAAAAGTACTGATCTTTCATCAAAAGATAATTTCTTATAATTTGGATCAAAGTCCTCAATGGAAAGCGAAAAGTTAGAGCTTTTTTTACCATTTTCAATCATTTTGAAAATTCACAGGAGCGATCAAAGAAGACTAATCGTTTGGTTTTCTATTAGTGAATCACAATTTGTATAACTACAAGGTTCTCCAAAATGCCTTAATTTACCGTGCGTATACTCAAGTTTTCAATTCTGACGATAATTTTCAAAAACATGAACTTTTATTTCGTTGGGTTAGGCTATAATTCATAACAATTCAATATTTCGTAGTCTTAAAGTATAAACATACCTGTGCGTTTCTGTTCTCATACCATTTCAACATTTCATACCTACCTATAGCACCACGCATAAAATGGAAATTTGCTTATATTTTACCAGAAGGTACCTTCTGGGCCATAATCAAATTAATAAATAACCGCCGGAATGAAAACCACATCACACAAGGGAATTCGCTACCGCACTCTCTGAAAACCCACAACGATGATGGTTTGCATGGAATAATGCCTAATAATTAAAAGAATTACTTTTTACACTTATTTGACAACGGACGTATTTTTTTGGGTTTTATAACACAAAATTCTCCTGGCGAGTGATCAATCTTAAATTTTCACCGCTTATGTCAGGGTAACAGAAGCTGACACGTAAATACTCTCCAATGCCACTGTGCTGTTTCCTCCTCAGCCTGTAGGTATTGTTGCTCTTGCTGTGCGCTGTTCTCTGCTCAGTTCAGCCCCCCCCTGTGGGATACAACTGAAGCGGATTGGAATATCAAAAGTTGTTGACATCTAAACCATGCCGAATCGTCGTCGTTGTCCCGAAACCATGGTCTGGGTCCGTTCCGTACTCTACCGTGCCTAGAAAGTTGACAAAAAAAAAAAACAACAACAAACATATTTTCAACTTCAGGATAAAAGGCATCGACAAAAAAATAAATTTTTGTTCGACGAAAAGAATCCTATGTGTGTAAAATTTGTCTAACACTGGTCCTGGGTGAATTTGTGGCACTTTTACAATAGTAGGCAGGTCCCCGTGAACGGACATTGAAATATAGATACGTAGCTATACACCTCATCCATCTTGCTGTCTGTCAAAGTTTAGCGGGAGATGAGATGAGACCCTTTTCGATTCATTTTTTTTTATTCGTTCCTTTTGTTGTCCGTTAATATGTATACACCATTGTAAGTGGGTAACACTAAATGCAGTATTTTACATAGAAATTTACACGTTAGATATGTTTGTCATGAAAATGAACGTATATGTAGTGTACCTATTTCGTTATTCATAATGATGTGATACGGGTTACTTTCTAAACTATGTTGACGGGATATGGACAAAATCGCAGATGTCTTTGGATAAAGAAGGTTTCAAGGTGTCTCATAAAACAAAATATCAAGATGGGCCCTTAAATTTCTATGAAAAAACTTATATACAAAAAATGCTAACATCAACATTTAAACAGGAATTTAAAAACAAAAAGATTTCCTATGCTCAGTTTTTCAGTGACGAATTAAATGGTCAAATCGAGTTAACTTTCGAAATTCAAGAGGCTTCGAGTTTAATTTAGAAACTCGGATCTTTCTTTGCATAATCAAAATTGAATCAGTAATTTAACATTTTCCGTATCATCGAATAAATGAAAATAAGTAAAAGAAGAATGGCGCCCAAGAGACCGTCTATTAAATAACATTAATCCACTAACCATAACCTTATGTATAGAGCTCCGAATGCACATATCAACAAAACACAACAAAATAAATTGAATGCCCCAAAAATATTAACACAACAACTACGTTTATCCATTGAACTTGAGCTACTATCCATTTAACTACTTTCCACGATATGAATTAAGATAAAGCTTTACACATTCATGCTTTCAAAGAAATACAAAAACAATCCAGTTTATTGCTCTAAATTGGTGAATTTATTTGGTATATAAAAGGTTTGCTTGATCTTAATTTGGTATCATTAACAACTTCTCCATTGAACGGAAAGCATCTTAATCACACAAAAAATGGCATTCAAAGTAAGAATCTTAAAAGGATATAAATCGGCAAGGTGTATATTCTAATTTTTCTTAATTTACAGTTAATTGTTGGTCTTGCATTCGTTGCTGTTGCCAGCGCTGGACTCATTCCAGTTCACCAAGAATACCATGCTGCCCAACCTGTGTTGATCAAGTCCCATGAGGACTCTCACGATCCTCATCCTCAGTACCAATTCTCTTATGCCGTCAACGATGCCCACACCGGAGATGTCAAGAACCAAGTCGAAACCCGTGATGGAGATCTTGTCCAAGGAGAATACTCCCTCATCGATGCTGATGGTTACAAGAGGACTGTCCACTACACTGCTGATTCAGTTCATGGATTCAACGCTGTTGTCAACCGTGAACCACTAGGACATGTTGTTAAGGCCGTTCATGCAGCTCCAGTTGCTTATGCTGCACCAACTATTGTCAAGTCAGCACCTTTGGCCTACGCTGCTGCCCCAAGTCTGGTGAAGTCAGCTCATATTGGTTACGCTACACCAACAGTTTATTCTCAAAACTATGCCGCTGCTCCAGTTGCTTACTCACATGCCCCAGCTGCTTACACAACCCAGACCTTAGTGAAATCAAGCCCAATCTCATATGCTGCTCCAGCTTATGCTTACCATCACTAAAGAATTGTGAAGAATTAAATTGCCAAAATGTTTGATGAAATTATTTTGTAAATATCACTAATAAATCTATTTATTGCGAAAAAAAATTATTTATTTTTATAAATTACACAAAATTGATCTATAGGCTATAAAGCATTGAGTAACTAAGTTAAGAGTTCATTGATGTAATGACACAGGAAAAGAAAGAAAACTAAAACAAATAGGAAATATTGTTAGCGATTCAGTTCTTGAATTATAAAAACTGCCTGTATTTGAACTACCTAAAAATGTATATCGTTCAACAAAATTGGTTTCGACAAAAATATTATACTGGGTGACGCGGACGTTCCGCATTAAAAACTCAATACTTTGGAAAACGACTCTTGGACCCGTTGTAAGAAAAAAATCAAAGGGAAAGAGGCCGGTTTCCATTTGATAAGGCAAGAAGGCCAATTTTCTAAAACATTGACAAACAAAATATCATTAAAAACCAACAGTAAGACTTTAGATCAAAAAGAAAACTGTACATAATATACCTACCCTACCTACCTACCCTACCTAAGCAAATATCCAATTTAAAAAACCGAAATGAAGATCAGTTATCTTTGTTCTGGAACTAGAAATACTGTCACAAAGGCGATTGCCAAACCGTGTGCATGTCAAAAATATCTACTTTTCGCATATAAAACCTTTAAATAGTAAATGCTACCGGACAGTATTTTATTTTGTACAAAAAATAAACAGTTGAGACATTTTTTTTCCTCCGACTTATTGTTAAGATATCAACATATCATACAAAAAATGACAAAAATTCTAGTTTTTCACGATTAAATTCTAAGCGGTTCATGTTTTTCGAAATCATGGAAATGACATTTTATATTTTATGTAACCTTTTCTAAGAAAGCCCATTTTTTTTCTTATAAACAATCAGTGTTTTTTTTAAGCAGCAAGATATGTATTATTTTAAAAATTTGAACAAAAGACTAAATTTCTGATTTTTGCCTTTTACTCTTAAAAGCTTAGTACATATTAGGCTATTGAATATACCGCACTTTTAAGGGAAGAAAGGAACAATTGCGTTCACGGGTTTTTATTATTGAATATGTTTGTGTGGAATTTAAGCTTACTTAAAACACTAAATTCGCATAAATTCATCCATACGTTTTTGAGAGAATTGTCACACTGGTCATTTTTCAATACTGTCGGTACAACTCGAAAACTGAGCTAAAATTAAGAAACTTTTTGTAGGAAATTAGATTTTCTATCAAAACGAGAGTGCCCAAAAAAACCCAGAGTCGATAAGGAAAAAACATATATGGTTTGAAAGGGCATTGAAGGTAGATATCAAATATAAAATTATTTTCTTTAAAAGTTATCCCCGGGACTGGCTATGACAATTAATTTTTTTTTTGAATAGCAAGGTATTTTTTCATGTATTCAACATTGGTGAGGGCAGTAAAGAAGCGAATGGGTATTCATTAAAAAACATACCTACATATCGACTCGATATGTTGTGGTAATCCGCAAAAGTTTCGTAAAACAAAATTCCTATTAAGACAAGGCTTCGAAAACTATTTTTCGAAAAAAACTCATTTTCATAAGGCAATGCTCAAAAATACAAGGTTTCAAAAAAAAAAACAATTGTTACAAGCGTGACGGGCGCTATATTTTTTGTTTGGATTTAAGGTAGCAATATTATAGGAAGCTATAGGAGGAAATACATGTGACCTGAATGTTGCATTCTTTTAATGCGCAAATGTGTTAACTGTTATAAATTTGTACCTTACTAGTCTCGTCAATAATTAAAAGTTGGTACTCTAATCCAAGAAATCAATTAACAAATTCCTGAATCAATTATGAAAACAAAACATTTCGGAATTTTACCACTGCCATTGAAAGATTCTTAGTTTTCCCGTTTTCGTTATTTCGGAGTTTTAAAGTTACATAGTTAGGAAATGGCAGGAAATGGCAGTTACATAGTTAGGAAATGGCAGGTCTTATAATATTCATTAGTATAACAGTATGCGAAAGATTTATAAGTTGTTCTTAATTCTTACGCACATACTACATATTTCCACAAAATGTTGTCCGGCACGCTTTGCTTAATGCTTAGATAAGATACTACATTTTTTTTCGAACCTGTTGAGTAAAGGTACGGGTGATAACCGCCATTTTTATGGAGAAAGACATAATCATCTTGTGGCTGCTGATTCAAGTGACTTGTGGTGAACCTATTTAATAACATGAATCAACATTAATATGAAGATGTGTCACTTTTTACTTTTGTTTACATGGAGAAACACTGTGTTTTTAAAAATTTTAAATTGTCATATTCAGTCCCGGGGATAACTTTCTAAGAAAATAATTCCATATTTTTTATCGACAATTAATGTCCTTTCAAACCATGTATGACTTTTCTTAATCGACTCTGGGTTTTTCGTCCATACATTTTTTTTTAAGTAGGGCAATTTGTCAATAACTGACCTAAAGTAATCGAAAAATCCCTAAATTTAATTTTTTTTTTTTTCCTTACTTGCTCATAACTTTTTTGGAGCAGAGGTATGTGCAAGATATATCAGAATGAAACAAAGAAGATGCTCAAGCCTTTAATATTTTTTTTGGATTCAAATTGGCGAAACTATGTCCTATTAAAAATAACCTTTTTTATATTTTTTTGCAGTTTTTGCTCGTAAGCACTTTTTAATTTGCAATTCATTGGTACTATATGGCAAGTTTCCCATTCTTGAAATAATTTTGAGTGGAGATTTTGATCAAATATGTCATTACGAAAAAAAAAGTTGGTCCCGCAGCTTTATCTGTCCATCTGTCAATTGGTAACACCAAGGCCTACAGACTGAATGGATGGATCGATTTCTATAAAACTTAGTGCTTTCTGTTTTAATGGTATGTTTTCTATGTTCAATTGAAATTTTTGTTTTTGCACCAAAAATACGGGTAGCTTGCATAGAACTATTTGTTGCATTGCCGTCTTTCGAGCTAGTCGCGTTACCGAACTGAATCAATTTTTATTATGAGTAAGTTTTTGATCAACCCTAGTAATATTGCATACAAAAATTTTGATTAAAAAATAAATTTAAATTAAAAAAAAATATTTATTTTATTATTTTGTTTAAAATTTTAAGAAGGAATCCATGATTTATTTTCAAACTTGGGTTTTTACTATCAAAAATGTACAGGGTGTCCCTTAATTCATCAAGAATATTTTAGGGTATTATTCTGGGGTATATTCTAAGATAAAAACTGTTGTACAGTAAGCGCCTATCTCAAATTTTGATATCATTTGTCGGGAATTTAAGAAAAGTCTTACTTTGGGGTACCCTGATCCATGTTACCGGTAATTGCGCCGGAAGTACTTATGATAGAAACTTCGTTTAGGCCTTTGTTGTTAGAAGAAATACCAGCCTTTGTAATTGCGTTTAAATAAATTTGATACCTTGTCTCAGTCTTAAGATATCCAGTTTTTAGACTGTTTCATTTTTCTTGCCCATGCTAATTTTTTGACTTTGATGTCAATTTTCTACAAAAAATGCGTAATTTACATGATGTTTTAATAATAAATGTATGTAACAATACAAAGAATATTGCATCTCATTCATATCTTAAAATCGTTAAGGAGCAAAGGCCTTAGTATAAAAAACTATTTTATTCCATTATTAATTACAATATTTTCCTTCAACAAAATTTTAGTATACCTACATATATATTATATTTTAGTATTTTTTTAACAAGTCTTAAAAATCCTTAGAATCCAAAACTATGTACAATGCACATTCACAGATAAGATGCCAGTTAAAATTAAAGATGAGATTTTAGCATAAAATTATATTTTCAGCTGGTTGGGACATCTTCACCAAAAACTGTACAAAACCAGGACAGGACCAAGAATATGTTAGTACATTTTTTGTATGTTAATTATTTTTTTCAAATTCAATAAATGTGCTAATGATTACTTTCCAAGAGCAATGAATATGAGTAGCTTGCAAATATTTTTTTTTATTTTAGTATGAATTTTTCTTTTTAAACGGTTTTGAGTTATGAAAAAAATAATATTTTGAGATTAAAAAAATTTAAAAATTTTTTAAAAAAGTTCTTGATACATCATAATTTAAAATATATACTTCTGATAGTAAAAACCCAAGTTTGAAAATAAGTCTTGTATTCCTTCTTAAAATATTAAATAAAATAATAAAATAAATAATTTTTTTTTAAATTTAAATTTATTTTTTAATCAATATTTTTGTATGCAATATTACTATGGTTGATTAAAAACTTACTTATAATAAAAATTGATTCAGTTTGGTAACGCGGCTCGAAAGACGGAAACGCAAAAAATGGTTCTATGCAAGCTACCCGTATTTTTGGTGCAAAAACAAAAATTTCAATTAAACATATAAAAGATACCATAAAAACAGAAAGTACTAAGTTTTATAGAAATCGATCCATCCATTCAGTCTGTAGGCCTAGGTGTTACCAATTGACAGATGGACAGACAAAGCTGCGGGACCCACTTTTTTTTTTTTTCGTAATGACATATTTGATCAAAATCTCTACTCAAAATTATTTCAAGAATGGGAAACTTGCCATATAGTACCAATGAATTGCAAATTAAAAAGTGCTTACGAGCAAAAACTGCAAAAGAATATAAAAAAGGTTATTTTAAATAGGACATAGTTTCGCCAATTTGGATCCAAAAAAAATGTTTAATCATTCATATTAAAGGCTTGAGCATCTTCTTTGTTTCATTCTGATATATCTAGCACAAACCTCTGCTCCAAAAAAGCAGCAATTTAGGAAAAAAAATTAAGTTAAGGGATTTTTCGATTTTGTAGGTCAGTTATTGACAAACTGCCCTACTTAAAAAAATGTATAGACGAAAAACCCAGAGTCGATTAAGAAAAGTCAATATATGAATATGACAATTTAAAATTTTTAAAAACACAGTGTTTCTTCATGTAAAACAAAAGTTAAAAGTGACACGTTTTCATATTAATGTTGATTCATGTTATTAAATAGGTTCACCACAAGTCACTTAAATCAGCAGCCACAGGATGATTATGTCATTCTCCATTAAAATGGCGGTTATCACCCATACCTTTACTCAACAGGTTCGAAAAAAAATGTTGTAGGTATCTTATCTAAGCATTAAGCAAAGCGTGCCGGACAACAGTTTGAGGAAATATGAAGTA